>CAUJRU010001680.1:0-124085 GCA_963277665.1 Viscum album
GTTCTTAGGGTTTTTGGCGTTTTTTTAGTTTTTTAGGGGTTTTATGTGATTTTATTTTTTTATGGTTTTCTTAGGGGTTTTCAAGGTTTTTTTGTGTTTTTCATGTTTTTTGGGATTTTTAGGGAATTTATAGGATTTTTTTGGGTATTTAGGGATTTTTAGGGTTTTGAAGTTTTTGAGGGTTTTGAGTATATTTTAGGGTTTTATTGTTTTTTAGGTTCTTTAGGGGTTTTATGTGTTTAAAAATTTTATGGTTTTCTAGGTTTTTTATTTTTTTAGGATTTTTAGGGGTTTTAAGGATTTTTATGGGATTTAAGGTTTTAATTATTCGAGGGTTTTTCGGGTTTTAATAGGTTTTATGGTTTTTTTTTTGGGTTTTAGGGTTTTTTTGGGTTTTTAGGTTTTAATGTATTTTAGAGTATTTGACCGATTTGAGGGGTTTAAAGGGTTTTTAGTGTTTTTAGTTGTTTTTTGGGGTTTTTATGGTGATTTTTTGGTTTTTATGTTTTTAGGGGTTTTAGGGTTCTTAGGGTTTTTAAAGTATTTTATGTTTTTAGCATTTTAACGTTTTTTAGAGCTTTTATTAGTTTTTCAGTTTTTAAGGTTTTCTTAGGGATATTCAGGGTTTTAGGGTTTTATATGTTTCTAGGGATTTTTTTGTCATTTCTATGATTTTATGGATGTTATGGGATTTATTGATTTTAAGGTTTTCTAGGTTTTTAAAATTTTTAGAGTTTTTAGGATTTTAGTGATTATTTAGGGTTTTATGAGTTTAAGTGTTTTTAGGTTTTAATGTTTTCTTAGCATTTTTTCAGGGTTTTATGGTTTTTACGATTTTAGGTATTTTTAGGGATTTTTAGGGATTATTTGTATTTTTATGGTTTTTTGGGTTTTATATTTTTCTTTGATTTTTGAGTGGTTTTAACGTTTTTAATGTTTTTAGCATTTTCAGGGGATTAAAGGGTTTTTAGAGTTTTTTAGTGGATTTTAAGGTTTTTTCGATTTTTAGGATTTGATAAGGTTTTTGGGTTTTGTGTTTTTTTTTCATTTTTTAGGTTTTTTGGAGTTTTATGTTTTTTTTGGCTTTTAAGGTTCTCATAGGGTGTTTTCAGGGTTTTTAGGATTTTTTATGTTATGAGGGTTTTTAGTATTTTTATGTTTTTTGGGGTTTTAGGTTTCTTTTGAGTTTTTTAGGGGTTTAAATGGTTTTTAGAGGTTTTTAACATTTTTAGGGGTTTAAAGTGTTTCTAGAGTTTTTAGTTATTTTTGTGTTTTTATTGGGTTTTAGGGTCCTTAGTGACTTTTTGTGTTTTAATGTTTTTAAGGTTTTTAGGGGTTTTACGTGTTTATAGGTTTTTAAGTTTTTCTTAGGGTTTATTAGGATTTTTTGGGCTTTTATATTTGTATGTATGTTTAGGAATTATTTATGAATTTATAGATTTTTAGGGATTCTATGGATTTTGAAGGGGTTTAGGGTTTTTAAGTGTTTATGGTTTTTTAGTGTTTTTTAATATTTTTTAGGTGTTTAGGGGTTTTAAGTGTTTACGTTTTTATGGGTTTCATAGGGGTTTTCAAGGTTTTTATGTTTTTAGGGATTTTTTTGTGATTTTTTATGATTTATATAGTTTTTAAGGTTTTAGGGTTTTTAGGGTTTTTAGGTTTTTAAGGTTTTTTAGGGTTTAGGGTCTTTATGGGTTTTTTTTGGTTTTAGGTTTTTTGAGTTTTTTGGGTTTTTAACGTTTTTTAGATTTTTTTTAACATTTTTAGGATTTAAATGGTTTTTAGAGTTTTTATTTTTTTTACAGTTTTATGGGTTTTTAGGGTTTTTTATGGGTTTAATGGTTTTTATTGTTTTTAGCTTGTTTGGGATTTTTAGGGATTTTAGCAATGTTTTAGGTTTTTTAATGGGTTTTAAGTATTTTTAGGTTTCTAAGATTTTCTATAATCTTTCATGATTTTAGGGTTTTTATGTTTTTAGGGATTTTTTAGGATTTTTATGGTTTAAAGGGTTTTTAGGGATTTGGGGGTGGGGGGGGGGGGGGGGGTTAGGGGTTGTTAGGTTTTTTAGGGTTTTGATGGTTTTTTTGGGTTTCTAGGGTTTTTTAGTGTTTAGGGTTCTTTTTGTTTTTTAGATATTTATTAATGTTTTTTGGGGGTTATAGGGTTTTCAGACTTTTAGTGGCTTTTAGGGTTTTATGGTTTTGTAAGGTTTTTTCCATTTTTAGGGTTTTTAATGTTTGTAGGGTTTTACGGTTTTTAGGGTGTTTAGGGTTTTTTACGTTTTTTAGGGTTTTTAAGTGTTTTTAGATTTTCTTTGGGTTTTTAGGGTTTTTTACATTTTTAAAATTTTAGGGATTTTTAGTATTTTTTGGTTTTTATGGATTTTTAGGATTTTTATGGTTTTTAGGGATTTTATGGATTTCGAGGTTTTAAAGTTATTTAGGTTTGTTAAAGTTTTTTATGTTTTTTTTGTGTTTAGATTTTTTAGGGTTTTATATTTTCATATATTTTTTAACATTTTTAGGGGTTTAAAGGGTTTTTATAGTTTTTAGTGGTTTTTAGGGTTTTTTAGGTTTTTAGAGTTTTTAAGGTTTTTAGGAATTTTTATGGGTTTTCGGTTTTTTTGGGGTTTTATGTGTTTTTATAATTTTATGTTTTTGTTAGGGGTTTTCACAGTTTGTAGGGGTTTTAACTTTTTTAGGGATTTTAGGTCCATTTTTAGATTTTTATAGTTTTTAGGGTTTTAGGGATTTTGAGGGTTTTATGGTTTTTAGTGTTCTTAGGCTTTTAGGGTTTTTTATAATTTTTATGTTTTAGGGGTTTTAGGTGTTTTTATATTTTTATTATGTGTTTTAATGGTTTTTAGGGGTTTTTATGTTTTTAGTGATTTCTAAGGCTTTTTTAGGCTTTTTTATTTTTTAGTGTTTTGGGATTTTGAGGCGTTTTAGCATTTTTATGGTTTTATGGTTTTATTGTTTTTTTGGGTTTTTAGGTTTTTGGATTTTTTAAGGGTTTTAAGGTTTTCTAGAGTTTTTTTAACATTTTAATGTGTTTAAAGGTTTTTTAGAGTTTTTGTGGGTTTTAAGTGTTTTTATGGGGTTTACAATTTTTTATGGTTTGTAGGGGTTTTTTCTGTTTTTATGGTTTTTTAGGTTCTGAGCATTTTTTAGGTTTTTAGGGGTTTTATGTATTTAAAGTTTTAAGTTATTCCAAGGGGTTTTATATATTTTAATCTTTTTTATGTATTTAGGGTTTTTTAGGGCTTTTTTGTATATTTTTGGGTTTTTAGGGTTTTTATGGATTTTAAGGGTTTTTAGTGTTTTTAGGGGTTTTTATGGTTTTGGAGGGTATAAGGTTTTATTTTATTTTTTAGGGTTTTTATGGTTTTTTATAGTTTTAATGATTTTAAGGGTTTAATGGATTTTTATATTTTTTGTGGTTCTAGAGTTTTTTATATGTTTTTATTTTTTTTAAGGTTTTGAAGGTGTTTTATGGTTTTAGGGTTTTATGGTTTTAGGGTCTTTTTTAGTTGTTATAATTTTAGTTTTTTAGGTTTTTATATTTTTTAGGGTTTCTAAGTTTTTTATGTTTCTTGAGATTTTTTTGGATTTCTTAGGATTTTTATGGTTTTTTGGGTTTTAGGGATTTTTAGGGTGTTAGGTTTTTTATTCTTTTTTGGTTTTTTTTTGTTTTTTAGGTTTTTTAGGGGTTTTAATTATTTTTAGGTTTTTATGATTTTCTTAAGTTTTTTTTGTTTTTAGGGGTTTTTACATTTTTAGGGATTTTTAGGGATTTTTTTAGGATTATTATTGTTTTTACAGTTTTTATGGATTTTGAGGATTTTTATGTTCTTATCATTTTTTTGTATTTTTAGGGTTCTTTTTTGTTTTTATGGGTTTATGGTTTTTATATTTTTTAATGTTTTTATTGGTTTAAATTGGATTTAGAGATTTTAGTGGGTTTCAAAGTTTTTATCAGATTTTAGGGTTTTTATGGTTTTTAGGCATTTTTATGGGTTTTAAGGGTTTATGATTTTTATGTACTTTTAAGATTTTTATCATTTATTAGGGTTTTAGGGGTTTGAGTTTTTATATTTTGGTTTTTATCCATTCTTAGGGGTTTTCATGGTTTTTAGGGATTTTAAGGATTTTTAAGGTTTTTAGTATTTTAGGGGGTTTTAGGGTTTTAAAGGTTTTTTTGGGGGTTTTGGGTTACTTTAAAGTTTTTTATAAAATTATGTTTTTTTATAATTTTTTAATGTTTTTAGGGGTTTTGATTGATTTTTTGTGTTTTTGGGTTTTTTGGGTTTTTAGGGTTTTTACAGTTTTTAATGGTTTTATGTTTTTAGGGGTTTAAAGTGGTTTTAGGTTTTTAGGTTTTTCTTAGGGTTTTTTTATTAGTTTTGTTTTATACATTTTTTTGGTATTTTTAGGGTTCTTTTAGGATTTTTATTGGGTTTTAGGGTTTTTAGGGATTTTGAGGTGATTTATTGTTTTTTAGGGGCTTTATGTTTTTCTTGATGTATTTAGGGGTTTTAGGGTTGAAATGGTTTTCTAGATATTTTTCATGTTTTTTTTGGTTTAAAGGGTAGATTAAATTTTTAGTGGGTTTTAGGGTTTTTATGGTTATTAGTGGTTTTTATGGTTTTTAGTGGTTTTTAGGGTTTTAGGGTCTTTTAAGGTATATAGATTTTTTTTATGTTTTTAGGGGTTTTAATTGTTTTTAGGTTTTTAAGGGTTTTTTGGGGTTTTCAAGGTTTTTAGAGGGTTTTCATTTTTATAGATTTTAGGGATTTTATTGGATTTTTATGATTTTTAGGGTGTTTAGGGATTTTTATGGTTTTTGGGTTTTTTAGGGGTTTAGCTTTTTTTTAGGTTTTTAAGGGTTTATTTATTTTTAGGTTTTTTATTTTTTGAGGTGTTTTAGGGTTTTAAGTTTTTAAGGATTTTTATGAATTTTTCAGGTTTTTTATGTTTTTAGGGTTTTAGGGTTTTTTGGTTTTTAGGGTTTTTTGGGGGATTTTAGAGTTTTTTGGGTTTTTATAGTTTTTTGGGTTTTTATAATTTTTTATTTTTTTAGGGTTTTAAGGGTTTTTAGAGTTTTTAATGTTTTTAGTGTTTAAAGGGTTTTTGTAGCTTTTAGTGGTTTTTGGGCTTTAAATGGTTTTTTAGTGTTTTTAAGGATTTTATGGGTTTTATGGTTTTTAGGGTTTTTTAGGTTTTTTAGGGTTCTTAGGTTTTTTAAGGGTTTTATGTGTTTTTAGGTTTTTATGGTTTTCTTAGGGTATTCAGGGTTTTTTGGATTTTGTATGTTTTTAGGTATTTTTTGGGGTTTTTTTAAGATTTTGTAGTTTTTTAAGGTGTGTAGGGATTTTTAGGGTTTTTAGGGATTTTTAGGTATTTTTTGGTTTTTATGGTTTTTTTTATTTTAGGGTTTGTTTTTGAGTTTTTTAGGGTTTTAAGCGTTTTTAAAGATTTTTTACATTTTTATTAGTTTAAAGTGTTTTTAGAGTTTTTAGTGGTTTTGTTGGGGTTTTAGGGGTATCGAATGGTTTTTAGGGTTTTTATGGGTTTTAGGGTCATTGTGGGTTTTTAGGGTTTTGTAGGGGTTTTTAGCATTTTTAGGTTTTTTAGATGTATTAATTTTTTTAGGGTTTTAAGTTTTTCTTAGGGATTTTCAAAGTTTTTATGATTTTTGATGTTTTTAGTGATTTTTAGGCTTTTATTGGATTTTTATGGTTTTTAGGGTTTTAGGTATTTTGAGGGTTTTAAAGGTTTTTATGGGTTTGAGGGCTTTATGGTTTTTTGCGGGTTTTTGGGTTTTTTAAGTTTTTAGGGTTTTAATGGTTATTTAATTCTTTTTAATATTTTTGGAGTTTAAAGAGTTTTTAGTAGTATTTATGGGGTCATGGGGTTTTTTAATATTTTTATGGGTTTTATAGTTTTATGGTTTTTAGGATTTTTAGGGGATTTATGGTTTTTTGTATTTTTTAGGTTTTTTAGGCATTTTAAGTGTTAATTGGTTTTTAAAAATTTCATAGGGCAAAGAAGGATCGAGACCAGGTGAACCTGGTCCCCCAAAATTTATTAAAAAAGAAGAAACCAGGAAAACATTACAAGGGGGGATTACAAACCCGGGTGTACAACACACCCTTCATATCAGACTCCACAAACCATAGACAACACGGTGTGGAAGCAGGCGACCATATCGAGTTTCTCTCCACAATCACCTGCTTGGAGAGTGCATCTGCAACCGAGTTCGCCTCCTGATAGGCATGTGTGACATGAAGGTTCATCCCTTGACAAGAAGTGAGGCATTCCATCCATTGGGGAAGAATCCTCCAAGGGACTCACCCTGATTTGGTTTTAAGGACCTCCACCACAAGCATAGAGTCTGATTCAAGCCAGAGAGGACTCCATCCAAACTAAACAACAAATTTAACCGCCTTTATCATGGACCAAAGTTCAGCTTCAAGGGCGCACCCATTCCCAATAAAATGATGAAAGAAACCTTTAACGAAGTCACGGTGGGTATAGAAAACCCCGCCACACCCTGAGGGGCCCGGTTCTCCCAGTGCCGCACCATCCACGTTGACCTTGATCCAGGAAGAAATCAGGGGGATCCAGCAGATGAACTTAAGAACCTGCGGTTCATTTGACCTGCCAGCACCACCAAGAAACCATAAAAGAATAAGATCATTCACATCATTTTCCATTGAGTCAGACTGGATATGAGACGCCGCATGAATCTCCGTATGGAGAATAACAACACCACCATGGAAAGAGAGCCATTTTTTATTGAAGTCAATCGAATTCCTGGTAGCCTAGGTGTAGGAGGCAATGACAGTGATGGAAACATGCAAGAAGTTGAACACCTGCCTGCTGCAAGGCCAGTTAACCAAACTGTCCAGCAGCTCAAAAAACAGTCTGTTCAAGTTGAAGGGAAACCCAAAAGACATCTGTAAGTATTCCCAGAGCATCTTTGCAAACCTGCATTGAAGAAAAGTGTGTTGAATGGATTCCTCAGCTCCAAGACAGAGGAAGAAGACCGAGGCCAAGCTATGTCCAACCCTTTGCAGTTTCCCTTGAAGTGGCAGCCAATTTTTCCATAGCTTCCAGAGCAGCAGATGGTTAATTGGAGGGATAAATGATCTTCTAAAGCTTGAAATCCAGGCTGGAGGAGTTGGACCATGTGGACATTTTGACTGATAAAAAACTTTCACATTGAGCTTCCCAACGAGATTAGGCTTCCGGATTAAGGCGTCTCCTTCAAAAAAAATATTATTGAATATATATATAAATGTCTGCTGGAAGGATAACCTCAAACTACCCCAGTCGATGAGTGAAGCAAGAAATCGACATGTCCCTTGAATCGATGGGAGGCACCACAGTATCCAACAAGGGCCTATTGAACCAAGTGGTGGACAAAACATTCAGACCTAAGTGCTTCGAAATAATCTATTTCGAGTTCTCCATAATGCCCTTGTAAGAGCCTCAGACAGTTGTCCAAACCGAGGATGGAAAATATCCATAAAATACATCACAAAGTTTCTATGTAAACCTTTCCCAGCAAAATCCCAGGCCATCATCATTATAATCAAGCAGGCCCGAGGTGAATTTGGAAAGAAGGGAATCATTAAATCTCCTAAGGTCTTTGATTCCAAGCCCGCCCAGATCAGTTGGCTTAGTGAAATCCCCCCAAGCCATAGAGACCATTTTTCTTTAACTGGTATAGCTCATCCAATAAAAGTTTCTAATCTTCGCCTGCAGGGTTTTTATGAGGTTAACTGACCATCTATATATAGAGAAGGCATATGTGAACATAGAGGTAATAACTAAATTGATAACAAAAACTCTCCCGGCTTGTGAAAGACATTTTCATTTCCATTTATCAAGGTGTAGGGTGATTCTTCTTGTCGTATTCTCAAGATAACTGCTCTTGACCCATCCCCAAAAAATCAGGACACCTAGATAATCAAAGGGGGAGTGATTCCCTCTTAACCCCAAGGGAAAGGGAAATGCGTAACTACCTATAGGAGGAAATCCCCTCCCCAAAGATGATAGAGGATTTTCTCCAACTGATGGATTTCCCCACCACACATTCATAATGACAGAATATAATTCGAATAGAGGACAAAGTCTTCTTGTTAGCTTGCCCAAAGAGGAGGATATCATCAGCGTAAAGAAGATGGGACAACACCTGGAGGTCTCTCCCTGCCTTAATTGGATTTAAAAGACTATCGTGCATGAGATTGATGAGGCACTTGCTCAAATAATCTTCATCAATTGCAAAGAGAATACCAGAAATTGGGTCCCCCTACCTAACTCCACGTGAGCACAGGAAAAACCCCTTAGGGGAGCCATTAATAAGAATCGACACTCTAGCACTATTTAGGATGGATGCCACCAACTTGATGAAACTTTCCAAGAAACCATATTTAGAGATCACTTGGTAGATAAAGCTCCACTTGATGGTATCAAAATCCTTGGAAATATCCGGTTTTAAAGTAAAGTTGCCATGTTTGGAGCATTTCCTCGTGATGTTGATACCCTCCGAGGCTGTAAATAAACATTTCTGAATGTTCCTCCCCAGAACAAAACCAAATTGATTGGGGGTAATAAGATCCCACATAAGTCTCCCCATCGTCATGACCATAATTTTGCTGATAATTTTGGGGATGGTGTTCCCAATGGTGACCGATCGAAAATCTTCAATATCAAGAGTGTTCTCTTTCTTTGGAATCAGAGCAATGAAATTATCAATGCTGTTGTATGGAAAAGAACTGGAGCGGAAAACTTCCTTGATAACATTTGTAATTTCCACATGCATAAGATCCCAGTAGAACATGAAGAATTTGTTTCTAAATCCATTCGGGCCAGCTGCACTTTCTATATTAAGAGAAAACAGAGCAGATCTTACTTCCTCCTCTAAGGGAGAACATGTTAAGTCTTTATTTTGTTGGAATCAACACAAGGCAGAATGGATTCCATCAAAGGGAGGGATTAATCCCCATCATTATCAGTATATAGATCCTGGAAATAATCCACCACTGCGTTGGAGATAGCTGCCTCATAGGTAAAAGTGGACCCATGAATGTGAAAAACATTCAGGCATTTCTTAGCCTTCTTTTCCCTTTGTAAATTATGAAAAAACTTCGAATCTCAGTCCCCATCTTTGAGCCACCTAATGTTAAACTAGTTCTTGGCCAGCTTATCCTTCGGGTCCAGAAGATCATCCATCCTCACATGAGCCTGCAGCTCCTCCCAAGAGGGAAAAGACAGTTGTTGATTAGGGGTTTTATACATTTTAGTGGTGTTAGTGTTTTTAGGTTTTTAAGGGGTTTAAGTGGTTGTAGATTTTAAGGTATTATTTGGGTTTGATGAGGATCATGGAACACATGGTCATAGAGGGGTTGAAGGTGGACTTAATGAGGTGTTTTGAGTGTGCATGATTGCACTAAACCCATTATTAGGATTTGGTTTCCCAATGACATGGGAGTGGACCAAGAGAATGAAGCACGTCTTAAATGCGTAAATCATGGAATTCCAAGGGGAGTCCCTATTCCATTTCTCAGGGGAAGCATCTGGGCCTATATTTACATTAATTAAGGCCCAAACATGATTTTAAAGACCTATCCCATGGTGTGATTTGAATTTCAATCCCACCCCACCATGGAATCTTAAAAGTAAAAAGTGGTGGTCCAGTTATCTTTACTTTCCAAAAGGGTGTTCTACTTGTCCATTAACATCATGGAAAGGTTTGAAAATTTTCATAAACATCATTTTGGATATGTGACTTAAGGAAACTAGGTGTTATAATTTTGTATCACTCTTTGGATATAAATAGGGACCCCTTATAATCTTTGAATATCATGAATGAAGGTAATGTTATTATGGTGATTTTTTCTTGTAAACTTTGTGTTCTTTCTTAATTATTGACATATCAAAAGTTTGTCCATCATTTGTGGTGTCTTATGGTTATAGTTATTAAAATAAAGTTCTATTTGGGTTCTACCTTGACATAATATCTCCTTTATTCCTTATTTCAAGAATATATAGCCCTTATCAATTGTTTTCTTATAGATATTTGGGTGATCAACATGCACAAATTGAACAAGGTTCCTAGGAAACTTCCTAGCAGACCTTGTATAGCATATTATTAGGTATTAGATCCCAATTTCAAGAAATAAGGTTCATCATTTTCATGTCCCTTATTCCATCTTCTTTTCTCTTTTAATTGGACAAACATCAATTCTACTCTATTTTGTTCTTCACCTATAGAAATCATTTATTTTTCAATTATGACATATAGTATATCAATCCTACAGTTCATAATATCATCTTTCTTATCCATCTAGAATCATTTAAATCAATTTTATAAATCATGAGAAACAACTGATTCAAATATTGTGATGAATTCTTAAATTTTAAAACCATGCATGTAGCACCCCCGATTGCATGTAATTAACCCTTTATTTATGTATTTTAAGTATATAAAACGACTTAGTTATGTTTTGAGGTGTTTGGATGATATTTTTTAGGTTTTTGAGTATTTTTAGGAGGTGAAAATTTTGAACACTATTAGTATAAACCATGTAACACCTCCAAAAAACCATGAAACAAAAATAGTAGACACTGTGGAGGTGCATGGTTAGGCACATGGTTTGAAAAAACCATACGGATTCCCAGTAGAAACCATGAAATGTAGGATAATGGGTTATAACATAGTTGGCACAAGTTTTTTTAACCATTTGATCCAACCATGCGAGGTGTGTTGGGAGGTAGTGGCTTGTTCATGGTTGGCACATGGTTTTCCTAACCATGTATCATAACGATGCACTGTGGAAAATTAGATCAGAAAATTGAATATCTAATCTATTTTACCTCCTAAACCACTGATTTTTTCCCAAAAAAGTCTATAACATGGATTAATATTCTTCCCAAGGTGGTGGAGACAATTTGTTTTGATCTGAGAGCAATTACTAGGTGAATCCAAGTTTGTTGAAGACCTAGATTCATCGGTAAGTGCTTATTCTTCATTTTTTTCCTTAGATATCTTCTTCTTACCTCATTTAGAAAATGGATCTAGTTTGTTAGGGAAATATCCATTTTGCGTGATGTAGATATTTATGGGATATGATTTTTTATTGAAGGGAACGAGACATAGGTTTGAATCTTGAATATTTAAGCTGGTTTGTTAAACTAGTTGCACCATTATTTATTTTTGCCTATGTTTGAGAGGTTGGTGGTTTCTCGGTTGAATCCTCTTGATTATAAATTAGAGGGTTGATTTCAAATTGATTTAATTTCAGTATTTTTTTTAAAAACATAGTGTGATTTGATGGAATTCTCTTTTTAATTATGGTTTTGGAAATACTTGTAATTTAATGGATTTTTGGAAAACCTTTGTTTATAGTTCTAAAATGGTAATTTTAAAATTATGGTTGGTTGAGGCTTGTAAATTATTTATTGAAATTATTTTATTGAAATGGGTTGATATGATTTGGGAATTAAGGTTGGGAATGAGTTGACTGGGATAGATAATGGTCTTGAATTACCCCATCAAATTGATGGAGTATAGACATGAAGTTAGACAATCAATGGTCACACCAAGCTTGTTTGTCAGTTTTTGTTGAGGTTTCATGTGGATATGAAATTTTTATTCCAAATAATAAATTGAGAAATGCTTCAAATATTTTCTGATGTTCCATGAAATATGATTGTGTTAGTTGTTGATGTATTCCTTGTAAAAAGGGGTTTTAAAGGCTTGTTTGATTATTTCCCTTGTAAATTGTTTCTGTAGGATATAAACTACATTAAATTGTTTCTAAACTATTTTATATAAATTTTATAACTTGTTAAATCCAAGTGGCATGAGTTAAGAATTCATTATGGAAATCCTACTGAGTTTTATACTCACCCGCTAATTAGTCACTATTGTTCATTTTCAGATGTTATATTGAGACATAAGTAAAGGAAATGTATCCCAGTTATTCAGTGATGCTTCTTAATACCATGGTTTGGGAATGTAGATTTATATCATGGAGAATATTGAGAGTTTTTTTGGTGTATTTTGGTTTTTTTCATTTGGATCCATTGGTTATGTCATAATGATTCCTCGTGTACACTGATATTGTCTTTTTGTTTAGTATTGTATTGGCTTTCATTTTGGTTATCATGCATCATCAAGAAGTTTGGTTGTTATGGTTATCATTAGTTCGGTCATTTTATCATAAATGGGGAAATCATCCCCAAAATGTTTATGAGGCCCTTGGAATTTATTTCTATCCTTTAGTGTCTTGTAAATGTCAATTAAGGCCTAGTGGCTCCCCCATCGCTTCTCAAGACAATAAGGAGGGGTGGTATGTTACAAATGGTATCATATTGTTTGGTACATGACTTTGAAATCTAGTTGGTCTATCTCTTGGGATGGTATTAAGGATATAGGATTGTCGAAACATGAAATTTAAAGAATAAAAAGGAATGACTTACATATTTATGTTGAAACTCAAGTTACCATGTAGTTGGGTAAATGAGTGTTTTAAGACCCTTCTAGGAGTTATCACCTCATTTTCATGTGTATAGATGATGAGAATAACATGACATGAATTGGTATAAATTAATCCCCACTAATAGTAAAAAATTCATTCTGAGTAATGATTTATGATTTGGGAAAAATTTGTTGATATTGAAAATAGTTGAAAATGGTTTGATTTTCAAAATCATGTTGGAAATTTAAAAAATGGTTTCAATGTGGAAATTATTGAATTTTGAAAAGACAAGTTGCGATAGGTGTGATGTGGTATATTATAAATTTATAGGACTTCATTTTCTAGAGACTGATACAAAATGGTGTTTTCTTTTGGTTATAGTGAATAACATTAAGTAGGCACCATAGAATCCAATCAGAAGGGGTAGATCCATAATGTGAACACATTGAAAACCCCTATTTTTTTTTTCAAATTTGATTGTTTCTCAAGTTACAATAATTTTTTTTCACTGATTTTATATTTTTCTAATGTTTGAGTGTTGTGTAGCCACTTTAAAGAGATTAATTCTATATTAACCCATGCATATATTTTAGTAAAACATTTTTCACTTCCCTCTTGAAAAAATGACAGACTTTGGTAAAAATTATATGAATGTTATACAATTATCATTACCATTAAATTTTTGAATTTGGATTCAAACTCGAAAGATATGAATTAAAATGAATTATGAAATGAAAATCTTAATCCAGGTTGAACTAATTATTTTATTTTTTAAGCTGATAGAATAGTTATTTATACTTCATTTTAATTTATTAAGTTCACTCATCCAAACTGTAACATCCCGACCCGAACAATCAGTTTCGAGTCGGAATGCCACATGACCTCATGTGCACCTCCCTATATGCAAGAGTATAAGAACTCGACCTTAAAATGTAACTTAATCTTGAATTTTAGTCAATAATATACATTATTAAACATTGAGTATCTTTTTGAGTTTATAGTTCTAGAGAATTAGGATACCTTAAATACATAACATTCCACAATCATACAAGAGGATACTAGTAAAGACAATTTCCATTTTTTTCGAAATATAAAACATTAAAACATAAAGCATGCTTTCTTTGACAACACTCCATATCAAACATCATGAATCCATTATTTCTCTTACCCATACTTATATCCTGTTAAAAAAATTAAAAACATTGGATGAGTATAAAACTTAGTAAGGGATATAAAGATAAAAATCGTTAGTCAAGTGATAACATAAAAACCAATAAAACCCATAATCATAAAAACTCATATGCCTAAAAACATCATGTAGTTTCCTTGGGACATATTTACCATATCACTCTTACATTAACCCTTACACATGGAATAAACCTTTGGTCAACTTCCATATCCAGAGTACCCAATGCATTGGATAGCTATAATGGAGATCACCCGTCATATCTTGATCTATAATGGGCTCAACCCAACATATCTTTAGCTATAAAGGGGATCAACCCAACATATCTTGAGCTATAAATGGGATCCACCAAACATATATTGAGCTATAATGGGCTCAAAACAACATAAATAATGTCCAATGAACATATCATGGTAATAAAGTATCTTGAAATCATGAGAAACTACTCATGCCATATACATAAAAAACAATCCTTTTGAATATTAAAGAGAGTTTTAAAAGGATTTTAAAAGGAAAGTCTTTATAATTAGAGTTAGAATTAATAGAATTGAAATGATATGTGTATACACTATAAATACACATAATAAAACATAATATACACAAAAATTCATCACACCAATAATCTTAATACAATATAATTAATAAAAAAGACGGTTAACCCAAAGAATGGAAATTGGGTTAAGAATTCCCTTACCTTGGGTTTTTCTTACTTCAAACTTGTTTAAAAATCCTGTATAATGGTTAAAATAGTGTTATTAACATATTAAAGAAACATATCCATCTGTATAATATCTTATATGTTCATTTAATAAAAACATTTCACCCTTTAATTATTAGTATTTTTTTCCTTCCATTGTTTTGGGTGATTTCTTTACATGTTTTCCACGATCGGTTCATGATGAATGATCTTGTCGATTGGAAGTGAAACTCTAGAATTGGAATATAAATTTATTTACATATTTCCAGTAACATAATTTATATCATTATCATTTTGAATTTTTATATGAGGATGATTCATAAGTTAAAACATTAATGATGTTCGTTTAGATCAATTTAGTGGTCCTTTGATAATAACGACCTCATTTTGTCTTGTAAATTAAAACCATGGGAAGAAAATAATTACAGAACCATGGATGAGACATAATACATATATTATAACCTGTTTCAACTATAAAAATGGTTTCATGACCAGACTTGAAATAATAAATTCAAATTGAAATCACATTGTCCACGATGTCGGTAATTTGACACATCACAGACAATGTTTTTATTCCTCGAATAAGTGGGAGAGGAGAAGAAGAATGATGATGAATTTTCCAGGAACATGAGAAAATATAGAATATAAATTATTTATAGAGATTTTGTGACTCTTGGGTAAGAGTAGATGAGGAAAGAATAAGAAAATAAAGGAACTCAAAATAAAAGAATAATTGAGAAATCCCATACGAAAATTCGGTAGCCTAACGATTATGCAACATGGTATTAGAAAATATTAAAAAGAGTGAAGAAAGGTTCACCCATCCAGAAATGAATCATAATACAGAATATATCAAGAATAATAAGGAAATAAGAACATGGTATGGAAACTTGAAAGTTATACCACATCAAAGAGAACTTGAATGGAAAAAAGAAAGAAATTTAGATTTTTCTTACGTTGTAGAGTAACTCCTAGAACATGAAGGTTGGGACCGTGGGGGATTTATGAAACCTTGGTAGGATTACTAGGGATGTAATGAGTCCATATATTCTTTGAGGAGGAATTGGTAATGAATTTAATGAAGGAATGAGTTGGTATTTATAGAAAAAGTGAGGGAATCTTTTAATAATTTCCAAGGGAAACCTCACTAGTGGTATTTGCAAAACCATGGGCTTTCCCATGGTATTTGCCAATGGTATTATCCACTTGGGACACCTTACATATTATTTTACTATACAAAAGTCGACCAGATTTATTTCATCATTAATTATGTCATTAACACACCGAAACTCAAAACTGTGTTTTTAAGATTCACCAAAAAATCAACTGTTTCAGAAAAAACCCAAAAATTCACCCTAACCATTTTTAGATGTGTAGAATTAAAAAATGAAATCCATTTTTTGAAAGTAATTTTCTAAATATTATTAATTTAATTTTTAATTAAAAAATTACTTAATTAAAAAATTTACAATTTTAAAACTATAATTGCTTTTATACCACATTGAAAAATTAACCAAGATGTTATTATCTTAAATCCTTAATAAAATAAAATAATAATATAATTTACTCTTCATTAGGGTCATATTAATATTCATAAGGGTGTGTTACTATTCACCAAAAAAACAAGTTGTTTCCATCAGACTCTAAATAACCTACTAAACATAATTGTAGATGACTGTTTTTTGAAATTAAAAACATAGAAGCTACAAAATTATGTTTAAAGGCTAGTTATAAATATCTAATTAAAACAAAGTTTTATGCATTTCATTTTTTTTAAAACCATGGGGTGTTACATTATCCCCACCTTCAATAAATTTTTCCCCCGCAATTTTATTTACTCATTAAACAAGTGAGGGTAACTTTCCATCATAGCATTTTCAGATTCCCATGTTGTTTCTTCAACCATGTGATTTCTCCACAAAACTTTTACCCGGTGGATTACCTTATTTTGTAATACTTGTTCCATTTGATCCAGAATCTGTACTGTTTTCTCTTCATAAGAAAGGTTCTTTTCCAGTTGAACTGCTTCTAGACTCAAGACATGTGATGAATCTGGCACATACTTTCTCAACATTGAAACATAAAAACTATTATGTACCTGAGATAAACTCGGAGGCAAAGATACTCAGCATGAAACTTGTCCAAATTTCTCCAGGATTTCAAAAGGACCGATGAATCGTGGACTTACATTTCCTTTCTTACCAAAACACATCACACTTTTCCAAGGAGGGATTTTAAGGAAAATATGGTCACCTATCTCGAGAGGGAATTCTTTCCTTCTGTTATCTTCATAACTTTTCTGCCTACTCTGAGATTTTCTCATGTGATGATGGATCATCTTCACTTTCTTAGCCACTTCCTCTACTAATTCTATTCCCATAAACTTTATTTCCCCAGCTTCATCCCAAAAAGCTCGAGTTCGACATCGCTTCCCATACAATTCCTCAAAAGGTTCCATTTCTATACTGAAATAAAAATTGTTATTTTAAGAAAACTCAACTAAATAAAGATGCGGATCCCAAATTCCCTGGTGGTCAATTGAACAAGCTCGAAGCATATCCTCCAAGGTCTGAATTTTTTGTTCTGACTGCCCATCTGATTGAGGATGAAAAGATGTACTGAAATTTAATTTTGTTCCCAACAACTTCTGAATCCCCTTTTAAAATTTGGAAGTGAACCTGTGATCCTGATCAGATACAATGGAAAGAGGAACTCCATGTAACCTCACAATCTATTTGAGGTACAATCAAGGAAACTGATCCAATGACATTGTATCTCGAATAGAAAGGAAATTTGTAGATTTTGTCAGCCGATCAACAATAACCCAAATCGCATTGTTACCTCAATATTTTTTACGTAGTCCCACCACGAAGTCCATGGATATATTCTCTCATTTCCACTCTAGAACCCCTTTAGTAACTGTCGCTCTACTTTAACCTGTTGACATTTCAAACATTTCAGAGTAAATTCTGCAATATCCCTTTTCATTCCATCCCACCAGTAATACTCCCGAAGGTCTTTGTGCATCTTAGTACTTCCAGGATGAACTGAAAATGGAGAACTATGAGCTTCATACAACAAATATTTCTTCAATTGGGAATCACAAGGCACACACAATCTTTTACCAAATCATAAAACAAAATCTTTATCAAGGTTAAATTTTGGAAGCTTACCCATTTTAACCTATTCTACCTTTTTCTATAGCTCATTGTTTTCCTTCTGTGCTCGCTTAATTCTATTTGATAATGATTATTGCACTGAAACTTGAATAAAAATAGATGTATTCCCTACAACAACAACTTCTAATCCAAAATTCAACAAATCATTAATCAAGGGTTCATGTTCTAAATAGGATTATCATCAGGAACTAAGTCAATATTAAAATCAAAGAATAACACTAGGAAAATCATCAAGAAAAAAATCCAAGTATTCATTTACCACTGGTACATCATTAATCTGGATAGTTCCCTTATCTTCAAAAATATGAGCAATCTAACCTTCATTTCCATCCTTTATCTGTTTCTTAGCTTCATGATATTTTATTAATGGTATGGGTTCATTATTATATACAAACCGAAATTATTTCTAAAAAATAACTTCTTTTTCTGTGTCATCTATCTTAACATGATAAAATAAAGCTAGTCCATACCTAGAATAACATCAAACTCTACTAGAAGAAAAACAATAAGGTTTGTAGGTAAAATATTTCCACAGAAAAGGATAGGTAGATTCTTATAATTTCTTTTTTCCATGATATTTCCTCTAGGTGTTTTTACCATGAAATCTGATTTCATTTCATGAGGTTGAATTCCCAATTTTTCTAAAACTTTCTCAGAAATGAAGAATTGTGTAGACCTTGAATCAAACAACACATTTGTGAAATATATAAAAACAAGAAATGTACCTGATGCCACCTCATTTTATGGTTCAACATCTAATTAATTGGTTATAAAATATTTTACCAAACCCTTCTGCTTCCAATATTGCTGATTCCATGCTAGAGTAACTAGCTTCAGACAAACATTAGAAAAATGACCCAATTATTTATAGTTAAAGCATCTCACCACCGAATTCTCATTAGTTTTCAGATCATTTTCATGCACTCAAGAGACATGTGTAAAAACTTTTCACATCGGTAACATTTCCCAGAATTTAAAAGACATTCACCAGGATACCTTTTACTAGACTTTTCACAAGAAGGGAAATTCATTTTCTTACGTCCCAACTTCTTTAATGAGTTCTTCCCCATTGCCTGCCAACCTGATCGCTTCTTATTATTGTCACCCCGAGAAATATATGTGTCAGAAAAATCCATCTCAAATTTTTCAGCACAATGAACAAGATTCTCATATATTTTAAACTCTCATGAGTCCAAGGATCTTTGAAAAAATGATTTCAAACCAGAGAAAAATCTATTAATTTTACTTTCAAAATCCTAAGTAAAATATGGCACATACCTGGCCAATCTTGTGAAATTGGATTCATATTCTTCCATAAAATCATCATCTTTATACTTCAGTTCCAAGAATTGTTTCTCCATTCTGAGTCGAACTGTTTTGGGAAAATATTTTTTTAGAAAAAGACTCTTAAAATCATCCCATTCCAGACTATCAAGATCACCTCTTTCTCTACTATTATTAACCAGAGACCACCATTGATAGACTTTACCTTCCAAATTATAAATTGATAGTATAAACTTTTGACGTTGTGAACATCCCATGACATCAAATATCTTTTCAATATCATTGATCCATCCTTTGTCTATCACTAGATATACGGTTCTACTAAATACTGGAGGATGTTGCCTCATAAAATGATCCACAAAAGACATGTTTCTTCATGGTTGATCATGTTCCACTCTAGAATGGATTCCACCCCCATATATTGCTTGATTCAACTAATACATTGTTGTCACAAACTTCTCGGTTCCAATTCCCACCATTTTGGGCACATATTTGGATAGAAATCAGCCTCTTGGTGCCTTCCTACTTCATCTTCCCTGTTTCTTCTGTGGAAAACCATTATGTACAAACACAACTTAGATGAAGCAACATGGTAATATTTAAATACTATAACATTTAAAATTAACCATAGTGTAAAAATCAGTTATGGTATTCTTTTAACATCGTCCTATCTTCTAAAGTTATCTAATTCATTCTCTAATACCAACTATAAGGACCCAACCTTAAAATGTTACTTAATCTTGAATTTTAGTCAAGAATATACATTATTACTCATTGAGGATCTTTTTGAGATTATATTTCTAGAGAATTAGGATACCTTACATACATAAGATACCACAATCATACAAGAGGATACTATTAAAGACAGTTTCCATTTTTTTCAAAATATAAAACATTAAAACATAAAGCATGATTTCTTTGACAACACTCCATATCAAACATCACGAATCCCTTATTTCTATTACCCATACTTATATCCTGTTATTTTTTTTAAAATAATGGGATGAGTATAAAACTCAGTAAGGGATATAAAGATAGAAATCGTTAGTCAATTGATAATATAAAAACCAATAAAACCCATAATCATAAAAACTCATATGCCTAAAAACATCATGTAGTTGCCTTGGGACATATTTACCATATCACTCTTACATTCACCCTTAAACATGGAATAACCCTTTGGTAAACTTCCATCTCCAGAGTACCCAATGCATTGGAGAGCTATAATGGAGCTCACCCATCATATCTTGAGCTATAATGGGCTCAACCCAACATATCTTGATCTATAAAGGGACCCGAACCAACATATCTTGAGCTATAAATGGGATCAACCCAACATATATTGAGCTATAATGGGATAAAACCAACATAAATAATTTCCAAGTAACATATCATGGTAATAAAGTATCTCAAAATCAGGAGAAACTAATTATTCCATACACATAGAAAAAACAATCCATTTGAAATTTATTAAAGAGAGTTTTAAAAGGATTTTAAAAGGAAAATCCATTATAATTGGAGTGAGAATTAATATAATTGAAAGGATATGTGTATACACTATAATAAACATAGTACAACATAATATATAAAAAAATTCATCACACAAATAATCTTAATACCATATAATGAATAAAGAAGAAGGTTAACCTAAAGAATGGAAATTGGGTTAAGAATTCTCTTACCTGGGGTTTGTCTTACTTAAAACTTGTTTAAACCTCATGTATAATGGTTAAAATAGTGTTATTAATATATTAAAGAAACATATACATATTTATAATATCTTATCTATTCATTTCATTACATCATTTCACCCTTTAATTATTAGTATTTTGTTCCTTCCATTGTTTTGGGTGCTTTCTTTACATGTTTTCCATGATCAGTTCATGATGGATGATCTTATTGATTGGAAGTGAAACTCCAGAATTAGAATGGAAAGGTATTTACATATTTTTAGTACAATAATTTATACCATTTATCATTTTGAATTTTTATATTAGGATTATTCATAATTTAAAACATTAATGATGTTCGTTTAGATCATTTTAGTGGTTCTTTGATAATAACGACCTCATTTTGTCTTATAAATTAAAAACATGAGAACAAAATAATTCTAGAACCATGGATGAGACATAATACATATATTATAACCTGGATCAACCATAAAAATTATTTCATGACCAGACTTGAAAGAATTAATGCAAATTGAAATCACATCGTCCACGATGTCGGTAATTCGACACATCACGGACAATGTTTTAATTCTTTGAATAAGTAGGAGAGGAGAAGAAGAATGATGAGGAATTTTCCATGAATATGAGAACATACATAATATACATGATTTATGTAGATTTCATTCCTCTTGGGTAACAGGACATGAGGAAATAATAAGAAAATAAAGGAACTCAAAATAAAAGAATAATTGAGAAATCCCTTACAAAAATTCGGTAGCCTAACGACTGTGCAACATGGTTTTATAAAATATTAAAAAGAGTGGGGAAAAGGGTAAACCATCCAGAAATGATTCATAATATATAATATATCAATAATAAGAAGGAAATAAGAACATGGTATGGAAACTTGAAAGTTATACCACATAAAAGAGAACTTGAATGGAAAAAGAAAGAAATTTAGAATTTTCTTACCTTGTAGAGTAACTCCTTGAACTTGAAGGTTGGGACCTTGGGGGATTGAGAAAAAATTAGGATGATTAATAGGGAGGTAAGGAGGCCATATCTTTGTTGAGGAGGAATTGGTAATGAATTTAATGAAGGAATGAGTTGGTATTTATAGAAAAAGTGAGAGAATATTTTAATAATTTCCAGGGGACACCTCACTAGTGGTATTTGAAAAACCATGGGCATGCCCGTGGTATTTACCCATGGTATTATCCACTTGGGATGCCTCACATATTATTCTACTGTACACAAGTCTACCAGATTTATTACATCATTATTACATCATTAATGATGTCATTAACACACCAAAACTCAAAACTGTGTTTTTACTATTCACCAAAAAATCAATTATTTCAGAAAAAACCCAAAAATTCACCCTAACCCTTTTTTGACGTGTAGAAATAAAAAATGAAATCCATTTTTTGAAAATAATTTTCAAAATATTATTAATTAAATTTTTAAATAAAATCATACTTAATTCAAAAATTAACAATTTTAAAACTATAACTGCTTTTATACCACATTGAAAAATTAATCATTATGTTATTATCTTAAATCCATAGTAAAATAAAATAATAATATCATTTACTATTCATTAGGGTCATATTACTATTCATAAGGGTAGGTTACTATTCACCAAAAAACAAGTTGGTTCCATTAGACTCTAAATAACCTACTGAACATAATTGTAGATGACTGATTTTCGAAATTAAAAACATAGAATCTCTAAAATTATGTTTAAAGGATTATTATAAATATATACTTAAAACAAAGTTACATGCATTTCATTTTTTTAAAACCTTGGGGTGTTACATTATCCCCACCTTCTAGAAATTTTTTCCTCGCAATTTTATTTACTCATTAAACAAGTGAGGGTAACTTTACCTCATAGCATTTTCAGATTCCCATGTTGCTTCTTCAACCATGTGGTTTCTACACAAAACCTTTACCCAGTGGATTAACTTATTCTGTAATACTTGTTCCCTTCGATCCAGAATCTGTACTGGTTTCTCTTCATAAGGAAGGTTCTTTTCCAGCTGAACTACTTCTGGACTCAAGACATGTGATGAATCTGGAACAAACTTTCTCAACATCGAAATATGAAAAACATTATGTACCTGAGATAAACTCAGAGACAAACCTACTCGGTATGCAAATGGTCCAACTTTCTCTAGGATTTCAAAAGGACTGATTAATTGTGTACTTAGCTTTCCTTTCTTACCAAAATGCACCACACTTTTAAAAGGAAAGATTTTAAAGATAATATGGTCACCTATATCGAGAGAGAAGTATTTCCTTTTATTATATACATAACTTTTCTGCCTGCTCTCAGCTGTTCTCATATGCTGTTGGATTATCTTCACTTTCTCAACCACTTCCTCTACTAATTCTGCCCCCATCAACCTCCTTTCCCCGACTTCATCCCAAAAATCTGGAGTTTGACACTGCTTCCCATACAATGTATTAAAAGGTTTCATCTGTATACTAGAATAAAAATTGTTATAATAAGAAAACTCAACTAAAGAAAGATGGGGATCCCAACTTCCCTAGTGGTCCATTAAACAAGCTCGAATCATATCCTCTAAGGTTTGAATTGTTCGTTCTGACTGACCATCTGATTGAGGATGAAAAAATGTACTGAAATTTAATTCTGTTCCCAATGACTTTTTAATCCCCTTCCAAAAGTTATAAGTGAACCTAGGATCCTGATCAGATACAATGGAAAGAGGAACTCCAGGTAACCAGACAATCTATTTGAGGTACAGTCGTGAAATTTGATCCAATTACATTGTATCTTGAATAGAAAAGAAATTTGTAGATTCTGTAAGCTGATCAACAATAACCCAAATCACATTGTTACCTCGAGAAGTCTTAGGTGGTACCACCATAAAGTCCGTGGATATATTCTACCATTTCAACTCAAGCACTGGAAAAGGACGAAACACCCCCTTCAGTAACTGTCACTCTACTTTAACCCGTTGACATTTAAAACATTTCAAAGTAAATTATGAAATATCCTTTTTCATTCCATCCCACCAGTAATACTCTTGAAGGTATTTGTACATCCTAGTACTTCCAGGATGAACTAAAAATGGAGAACTATGAGCTTCACACAACAAATATTTCTTCAACTGGGAATCACAAGGCACACACAACCTTTTACCAAATCTTAAAATACAATCTTTATCAAGGTTAAATTCTGGCAGCTTACCCATTTTAACCAATTCTGCCTTTTTCTGTAGCTCACGGTCTTCCTTCTGTGCTCGATTAATTCTATCTGATAATGATGAATGCACTGAAACCTGAAGAAAAATAGATATATTCCCTGTAATAAAAACTTCTAATCCAAAATTTATCAAATCATTAATTAAGGGATCATGTTCCAAATGTAACATGGTTAATGATGAATGATGTTTTTGACTCAAGGAATCTGTCACTTTGTTTTCTTTCCCTAGATGATAATTGATTGTGAAATCATAATCCTTTATCAGTTCAATCCATCTTCTCTACATCATGTTTAATTCCTTCTGAGTGAATATATACTTCAGACTTTTATGGTCAGTATATATTTGACATTTGGTTCCATATAGTTGGTGCCTCCAAATTTTCAAAGCAGAAAACCACAGCTTCCAATTCCAAATCATGTTTGGGATAATCTAACACATGAGTTTTTAGTTGTCATGAAGCATAATAAATTACTTGATCATTATGCATCATAACACAACCAAGTCCCTTCAATGAAATATCACTGTATATAAAAAAATCACCACTTCGGGTAGGCAAGGCCAAAACTGGATCATTCAACAATCTCTTCTTCAGTTCCTAAAAACAAACATCACATTCTTCTGTCGAAACAAATTTAACCCCTTTTCATGTTAACTTAGTTAGCGGGAAAGATAACCATGAAAATGTTTTAACAAACCATCAGTAATAACCTGCTAATCCAAGAAGACTATGAATATATATACCATTTTTAGGTCTTGGACATTAATAAAACACTTGTGTTTTGGCAAGATCAAATGTTATTCCATCCTTATTTATAATGTTCCTAAGAAAAGAAATCTATTGCAACCAAAAATAACACTTACTGAATTTTCCATACAGCTTCTTTTCTTTTAAGGTTTGCAAAACAACCCTTAGATGTTTTTCATGCTCCTCTTTACTTATATAATATACCAGAATGTCATCAATAAATATAGACAAATACTTATCCAAGAACTCATGAAATATTCTATTCATAAGATCCATGAATATAGTAGGTTCATTAGTTAACTCAAAAGGCATAACTAAAAATTCATAATGACCATATCTAGTACGGAAAGCATCCTTCGAGATGTATTAATCCTTTACTTTCATCTGATGGTACCCCAACCTCAGGTCAACCTTCGAAAAATACCGCGCTCCCTGGAGTTGATCAAACAAATCATCGATATGAGGTAAAGGATACTTGTTTTTAACAGTAATGTTATTCAAGGCTCTATAATCGATTCAAAGTCTCATTGAACCATATTTTTTCTCAACAAACAAGATAGGAGCACCCCATGGTGACGTGCTGGGTCAAATGAAGCCATTATCTAATAATTCTTGCAACTACTTTTTTAATTCCAGAAGTTCCATTTAGGACATTATATAAGGAGGTTTAGAAATTGGCTTAGTATTAGGAACTAATTAAATAGTAAACTCAAAGGAATAACACCAGAAAAATCATCAGGAAAAACATCCAAGTATTCATTTACCACTGGTACATCATTAATCTGGATACTTCCCTTTTCTTCAAAAATATGAGAAAGATAACATTCATTTCTATCCTTTATCAGTTTCTTAGATTCATGAGTTGTTATTAATGGTATGGGTTCATTCTTGTACACAAATCAAAATTCTTTCTGAAAAAAACTTCTTTTTCTCTGTAATCTATCTTAGCATGATAAAAAGAAAGCCAGTCCATTCTCAGAATAACATAAAACTCTACTAGAGGAAAAACAATAAGGTTTATAGGTAAAATCTTTCCACAGACAAGGATAGGTAGATTCTTATAATTTCTTTTTTCCATGATATTTCCTCTATGTGTTTTTACCATGAGATCTGGTTTCATTTCTTGAGGTTTAATTCCCAATTCTTCTGAAAATTTCTCAGAAATGAAGGAATGTGTAGACCCTGAATCAAAAAACACATTTTTGAAATCTATAAAAATAAGAAATGTACCTGATAACACCTCATTTGATGGATCAACATCTTATTAAGTGGTTGAAAAATATTTTACCAAACTTTTCTTCTTCTAATCTTGTCGATTCTCTACTTGAGTAACTAGCTTCAGACAAACATTAGCAAAATGACCCAATTCCTTATAGTTAAAGAAACTCACCACTGAATTATCATTAGTTTTCGGATCATTTTCTTTATACTCACAAGACATGTGTAATAACTTTCCACATCAGTATCATTTCCCATAATTTATAAGACATTCACCAGGATTCCTTTTACCACACTTTTCACAAGAATGGAAATTCATTTTCTTACCTCCACACTTCTTTGACGAGTTCTTATCCATTTACTGCCAACCTGATCGCTTCTTATTCTTTTCATCCTAAGGAAGATATGTGTCAGCAAACTCTATCTCAACTTCTTCAGCACAACAAAAAAGATTCTCATAGCTTTTAAACTCTCATGAGTCCAAGGATCTTTGCAAAAATGGTTTCAAACCAGAGTAAAATCTATTAATTTTACTTTCAAAATAATGAGTAAAATCCAGTACACATGTGGCCAGTCTAGTAAAATTGGATTCATATGCTTCCACAGAATCATAATATTTCTGTTTCAGTTCCAAGAATTGTTTCTCCATTCTGAATTGAACTGTTTTGGGAAAAAAATTTCCAGAAAAAGACTCTTAAGATCATCCTATTATAGAATGTCAAGATTATCTCTTTCTCTCGTATTTTTAACCAGAGACCACCATTGATTAGATTCACCTTACAAACAATAAATTTATAGTATTACCTTTTGACGTTCTGAATATCCCATGACATCAAATATCTTTTCTAGAGCATTGATCCATCCTTCGACACTCACTGGATCTGCGGTTCCACTGAATGCTATAGGATGTTGGCTCATAAAATTATTCACAAAAGACATGTTTCTTCATGGTTGATCATGTTATTATATATCATGGATAACACCTCCATTTATTTCTTGATCCAACTGAGCTATTTCTGTCACAAACTGCTCGGTTCCTATTCCCACCATTTCGGGCTGCAGATTCGGATAGACATCAGGCTCTTGGTGACTTCCTACTTCAGCTTCCCTGTTTATTCTGTGGAAAACCATTTTGTAAAAACATAACTTAGATGAAGAAACATGGTAATATTTAAATTATATAACATTTCAAATTAATCATAGTGTAAAAATCAGTTATGGTATTCTTTTAACATCATCATATCCACTAAATTTATCTAAACCATCCTCTGATATCAACTACAAGGACCCGACCCTAAAATGTTACTTAATATTGAATCTTAGTCAAGAATGTACATTATTACACATTGAGGATCTTTTTGAGTTTATATTTCTAGATAATTAAGATACCTTACATATATAACATACCACAATCATACAATAGGATACTACTAAATATAGTTTCCATTTTTTTAGAATATAAAACATTAAAACATAAAGTCTGATTTATTTGACAACACTCCATATCTAACATCACGAATACCATCTTTATCTTACCCATAATTATATCATATGATTTTTTTTAAAAACATGGGATGAGTATAAAACTCATTAAGGGATATAAATATAGAAATCATTTGTCAAGTGATAACATAAAAACCAATAAAACCCATAATCATACAAACTCATATGCCTAAAAACATCATGTAGTTGCATTGGGACATATTTACCATATCACTCTTACATTCACCCTTACACATGGAATAAAACTTTGTTCAAATTACATCTCTATAGTACCCAATGAATTGGATAGCTGTAATGGATCTCACCTGTCATATCTTGAGCTATAATGGGCTCAACCCAACATATCTTGAGCTATAAAGGGGCTCAACCCAAAATATCATGAGCTATAAATGAGATCAACCCAAAATATCTTGAGCTAAAATGGGATCAACCAAACATAAATAATATCCAAGGAACATATCATGGTAATAAAGTATCTTTAAATTATGAGAAACTACTCATTCCATACACATAAAAACAATCCTTTTAAAATTTATTAAAGAGATATTTAAAAGGATTTTAAAAGGAAAGTCCTTTATAATTGGAGTAATAATTAATAGAATTGAAAGGATATGTGTATAAATTATAAATAAACATAATATAATATAATATATACAAAAATTCATCACACCAATAATCTTAATACCATATAATGAATAAATAATAAGGTTAACCCAAAGAATGGAAAGTGGGTTAATAATTCCCTTACCCCGGGTTTTTCTTACTTAAAAATTATTCAAACCTCTTGTATAATAGTTAAAATAGTGTTATTAATATCTTATAGAAACATATCCATATTGATAATATCTTATATTTTCATTTCATTACATCATTTCACCCTTTAATTATTATTATTTTGTTCCTTCCATTGTTTTGGGTGCTTTCTTTACATGTTTTCCATGATCGGTTCATGATGGATGATCTTGTCGATTGGAAGTGAGACTCTAGAAATGAAATGGAAATGTATTTACATATTTTCAGTACCATAATTTAAACCATTTATTATTTTGAAGTTTTATATGAGGATGATTCATAAGTTAAAACATTAATGATGTTCGTTTAGATCATTTTAGTGGTTCTTTGATAATAACGACCTCATTTTGTCTTATAAATTAAAACCATTAGAAAAAAATAATTAAAGAACCATGGATGAAAAATAATACATATATTATAATCTGTTTCAAAAATAAAAATGGTTTCAGGTCCAGACTTTAATGAATTAATGCAAATTGAAAATCACATCGTCCATGATGTCGTTAATTTGACACATCGCAGACAATGTTTTTATTATTTGAATAAGTGGGAGAGGAGAAGAATAATGTTGATGAATTTTAAATGAACATGAAGACATCAAAAATATACATGATTTCTGGAGATTTCATGCCTCTTGGATAATAGGAGATGATGAAAGAATAAGAAAATAAAGGAACTCAAAATAAAAGAATAATTGAAAAATCCCTCACAAAAATTCGGTATCCTAATGGCTATGCAACATGGTTTTAGAAAATATTGAAAATAGAGGGGAAAAGGGTCACCCATCCAGAAATGAATCATAATAAAAAATTGATCAAGAATAATAAGTAAATAAGAACATGGTATGGAAACTTGAAATTTATACCACATAAAAGTGAACTTGAATGGAAAAAAGAAAGAAATTTAGAATTTTCTTACCTTGTAGAGTAACTCCTATAACTTGAAGGTTATGACCTTAGGGGATTTAGGAAACCTTTGGAGGATTACTAGGGAGTTAAGGAGGCCATATCTTAATTGAGGAGGAATTGGGAATGAATTTAATGAAGGAATGGGTTGGTATTTATAGCAAAAGTGAGGGAATATTTTAATAATTTCCACGGGACATCTCACTAGTGGTATTTGAAAAACCATGGGCTTTCCCATGGTATTTGACCATGGTATTATCCACTTGGGACACCTCACATATTATTTTACTATACACAAGTTGACCAGATTTATTACATCATTATTACATTGTTAGTGATGTCATTAACACACCAAAACTCAAAACCGTGTTTTTACTATTAACTGAAAAATAAACTATTTCAGAAAAAAACCCAAAAATTCACCCTAAAATTTTTTCGATGTGTATAATTAAAAAATGAAATCCATTTTTTGAAAATAATTTTCTAAATATTTTTAATTTAACTTTTACATAAAATCATACTTAATTTGAAAATTAACAATTTTAAAACTATAACTACTTTTATACCACATTGAAAAACTAACCAAGATGTTATTATCTTAAAGCCTTAATAAAATAAAATAATAATATAACTTACTATTAATTAGGGTCATATTACTATTTTTAAGGGTATGTTACTATTCACTAGAATAACAAGTTGGTTCCCTCTGACTCTAAATAACCTACTGAACACAATTGTAGATGATTGTTTTTTGAAATTCAAAACATAGAAGCTTTAAAATTATGTTTAAAGGATAGTTATAAATATCTACTTAAAATAAAGTTTCATGCATTTTATTTTTTTAAAACCTTGGGGTGTTACATTATCCACACCTTCTATAAATTGTGTCCTCACAATTTTATTTACTCGTTAAACAAGTGAGGGTAACTTTCCATCATAGCATTTTCAGATTCCCATGTCGCTTCTTTAACCATGTGGTTTCTCCACAAAACCTTTACCCGGTGGATTAACTTATTCCATAATAATTGTTCCCTTCAATCCAAAATCTGTATTGGTTTCTCTTAATAAGAAAGGTTCTTTTTCAGATGAACTGCTTCTAGACTCAAGACATGTCACAAATCTGGCACATACTTTCTCAAGATCAAAACTTGAAAAACATTATGTACCTACGATAAACTCAGAGACAAAGCTACTCGATATGCAATTGGTCTAACTTTCTCCAGTATTTCAAAAGTACCGATGAATCGTGGAATTATCTTTCCCTTCTTACCAAAACACATCACACTTTTCCAAGGAGAGATTTTAAGGAAAATATGGTCACCTACCTCAAGAGAGAAGTCTTTCCTTCTGTTATATGCATAACTTTTCCACCTGATCTGTGGTGTTCTAATGTACTGCTGGATCATCTTCACTTTCTTATCCACTTCCTCTACTAATTCTGGTCCATCAACTTCCTTTCCCCTCCTTCATTCCAAAAATATGGAGTTCGACACCACTTCCCATATAATGCCTCAAAAGGTTCCATTTGTATACTAGAATGAAAATTGTTATTATAAGAAAACTCAACTAAAGAAAGATGTTGATCCCAAATTCCATGGTGGTCCATTAAACAAGATCGATGCATATCCTCCAAGGTCTGAATTGTTCGTTCTGACTACCCATCTGATTGAGTATGAAAATCTATACTGAAATTTAATTATGTTCCCAACGACTTCTAAATCCCATTCCAAAAGTTAGAAGTGAACATGGGATCTTGATCAGATACAATGTAAAGAGGAACTCCATGTAACCTGACAATCTATTTGAGGTACAGTCAAGACAGATGATCCAATGACATTGTATCTCGAATAGAAAGGAAATTTTTAGATTTTGTCATCCGATCAAAAATAACCCAAATCACATTTTTACCTCGAGAAGTATTAGGTTGTACGACCATGAAGTCTATGAATATATTCTCCCATTTCCACTCTGCCACTGGAAAAGGATGAAACACCCCCTTTGGTAACTAAAACTATGATTTAACCTGTTGACATTTCAAACATTTCATAGTAAATTCTGCAATATCCCTTTTCATTCCATACCATCAGTAATACTTCTAAAGGTCTCTGTACAACTTAGTACTTCTAGGATGAACTAAAAATGGAGAACTGTGAGCTTCACAAAACAAATATTTCTTCAGTTGGGAATCACAAGTCATAAAAAACCTTTAACCAAATCTTAAAACACAATCTTTATAAAGGTTAAATTCTGGAATCTTACCCATTTTAACCAATTCTACCTTTTTCTGTAGCTCAAGGTCTTACTTATGTGGTCTCTTAATTCTATCTGATAATGATTATTGCACTGAAACCTGAAGCAAAATAGGTGTATTCCATACAACAAAAACATCTAATCCAAAATTCATCAAATCATTAATCAAGGTATCATGTTCCAAACGTAACATGGTTAATAATGAATGATGTTTTTGACTCAAGGCATCCGTCACTTTTTTTGATTTACCTGGATGATAATTGATCGTGTAATCATAATCCTTTATCAGTTCAATCCATCTTCTCTTCATCATGTTTAATTACTTCTGAGTGAATATATACTTCTGACTTTTATGGGCATTATATATTTCACATTTGCTTCCGTATAGATGGTGCCTCCAAATTTTCAAGGCAAAAACCATAGCTGTCAATTCCAAATCATGTGTGGGATAATTTAACTCATGAGGTTTTAGATTTCATGAATCCTAAGCAATTACCAGATCATTATTCATCAGAACACAACCAAGTCCCTTCAATGAAGCCTCACTATAGATGAAAAAATCACCACTTCCTGAAGGCAAGGCCAAAACTGGAGCATTCACCAATCTCTTATTGAGTTCTTGGAAACAAACATCACATTCTTCTATCCAAACAAATTTAACCCCTTTTCATTATAACTTAGTTATCGGGCTAGATAATTGTTCAAAGTTTTTAACAAACCTTCGTTAATAACCTACTAATCCAAAAAGACTATGAATATCTATAACATTTTTAGGTCTTATCCATTTATCAACCACTTGTGTTTTGGTAGGATCAACTGTTATTCCATCCTTATTTATAATGTTCCTAAGAAAAGAAATATGTTGCAACCAAAAATCACACTTAATGAATTTTCCATACAATTTCTTTTATTTTAAGGTTTGAAAAACAACCCTTAGATTTTTTTTTCATGCTTCTCTTAAATTCTAGAATATACCAGAATGTCATCAACAAAGATAGCTACAAACCTATCCAAGAACTCATGAAATTTTCTATTTATAAGATCCATGAATATAGCAGGTTCATTTGTTAACCCAAAAGGCATAACTAAAAATTCATAATAACCATATCTAGTATGGAAATCAGCCTTCGGGATGTCTTCATCATTTACTTTCAACTGATGGCACCTCGACCTCAGGTCAACCTTCGAAAAATACTGTGCTCCCTCGATCTGATCAAAAAAATCATCGATATGAGTTAAAGGATACTTGTTTTTAATAGTAATGTTATTCAAGGATCTAAAATCAATGCAAAGTCTCATTGAACCATCTTTTTTCTCAATAAACAATACAGGAGCACCCCATGGTGAAGTGCTTGGTCGAATGAAGCCTTTATCTAATAATTCTTGCAACTTATTTTTTAATTCTATAAGTTCTATTTGGGACATTCGATAAGGAGGTTAGAAATTGGCTTAGCATCAGGAACTAAGTCAATAGTAAATTCAAAGGAATAACACCATGAAAATCATCAGGAAAAACATCTAAGTATACATTTACCACTGGTACATCATTAATCTGGATAGTTCCATTTTCTTTAAAAATATGAGCAAGATACGTTTCATTTCCATCCTTTATCAATTTCTTAGATTCGTGATATTTTATTAATGGTATGGGTTAATTCTTGTACACAAACTGAAATTCTTTTTGAAAAATAACTTCTCTTTCTCTGTAATATATATTTTCATGATAAAAAGAAATCCAGTCCATACCCAGAATAACATCAAACTCTACTAGAGGATAAACAATAAGGTTTTTAAGTAAACTCTTTCCACATAAAAGGATAGGTAGATTCTTATAATTTTTTCCCACGATATTTTCTCTACGTGTTTTTAATATGAGATTTGGTTTCATTTCATGAGGTAGAATTCCCAATTTTTCTGAAAATTTCTCATAAATGAAGGAATGTGTAGACCCTGAATCAAACAATACATATGCAAAATCTATAAAAACAAGAAATGTACATGATACAAACTCATTTTATGGCTCAACATCTGCTTAAGTGGTTTCAAAATATTTTATCAAAACCTCCTGCTTCCAATCTTCCCGATTCCCTGCTTGAGTAACTAGCTTTGGAAAAACATTAGAAAAATGACCCAATTCCTTACAGTTAAAGCATCTCACCACCGAATTCTCATTAGTTTTTGGATCATTTTCCATGAAATCAAGAGACATGTTTCCAAACTTTCCACATAATAAGTATTTCTAAGAATTTAAAATACATTCACCAGGATGCCTTTTACCACACTTTTCACAAGAAGTGAAATTCATTTTCTTACCTCCAGACTTCTTTGACGAGTTCTTCCCCATTGATTTCCAACATGATCTCTTATTATTCTTGTCATATTGAGGAACATATGTGTCAGAAAACATCATATCAACTTATTAAGCACAACAAACAAGATTCGCATACCTTTTAAACTCTCATGAGTCCAAGGATCTTCAGAAAAATGGTTTCAAACCAGAGTAAAATCTATTAATTTTACTTTCAAAATCCCTTGTAAAATCCGGTACATACCTAGCCAGTCTTGTAAAATTGGCTTCATATGCTTCTATAGAATCATCATATTTCAAATTAAGTTCCAAGAATTGTTTCTCCATTATGAGTCGAACTGTTTTGGGAAAATATTTTTCCAGAAAGACTCTTAAAATCATCTCATTACAAATTGTCGAGATCATCACTTTCTCTCATATTCTTAACCAGAGACCACCATTTATCAGCTTCACCTTCCAAAAATAAATTGATAGTATTATCTTTTGACGTTTTGAATAGCCCATGACATCAAATATCTTTTCAAGAGCATTGATCCATCCTTCGGTTATCACAGGATCTGCAGTTCCACTGAATGTTGGAGGATATTGCCTCATAAAATGCTCTATAAGAGACATCTTTATTCATGGTTGATCATGTTCCTCTCTAGCATGGATACCGCCCCCATTTATTTCTTGAGTCAACTGATCCATTCCTGTCACAAACTACTAGTTTCCGATTCCCACCATTTAGGGCTACAGATTCGGATAGACATCAACCTCTTGGTGCCTTCCAATTTCAACTTCCCTATTTCTTTTGTGGAAAATCATTCTATACAAACATAACTTAGATGAAGAAACATGGTAATATTTAAATTCTATAACATTTAAAATTAATCATAGTGTAAAAATTAGTTATGATATTCTTTTAAAGTCATCATATCCCCTAAAGTTATCTAAACCATCCTCTAATACCAACTATAAGGACCCGACATTAAAATGTTACTTAATATTGAATTTTATTAAAGAATATACATTATTACACATTGAGGATATTTTTGAGTTTATAGTTCTAGAGAATTAGGATACCTTACATAAATAACATACCAAAATCATACAAGAGGATACTAGTAAAGATAGTTTCCATTTTTTTTCAAAATATATAACATTAAAACATAAAGCTTGATTTCTTTGACAACACTCCATATCAAACATCACGAATCCCTTTTTTCTCTTACCCATCCTTATATCCTGTGATTTTTTTTAAAAACATGGGATGAGTATAAAACTCAGTAAGGGATATAAATATAGAAATCTTAGTCAAGTGATAACATAAAAACCAATAAAACCCATAATCATAAAAAATCATATGCCTAAAAACACCATCTAGTTTCCTTGGGACATATTTACCATATCACACTTACATTAAACCTTACACATAGAATAACCCTTTGGTAAACTTCCATATCTGAAGTACCCAATGCATTGGAGAGCTATAATGGAGCTCACCCATCATATCTTAGGCTATAACGGGCTCAACCCAACATATCTTGAGCTATAAAGGGGATCAACCCAACATATCTTGAGCTATAAATGGGATTAAACCAATATATATTAAGCTATAATGGGATAAAACCAACATAAATAATGTCCAAGGAACCTATCATGGTAATAAAGTATCTTGAAATCAGGATAAACTACTCATTCCATACACATAAAAAAACAATCCTTTGGAAATTTGTTAAAGAGAGTTTTAAAAGGATTTAAAAAGGAAAGTCCTTTTTAATTGGAGTGATAATTAATAGAATTGAAAGGATATGTGTATACACTGTAAATACACATAATAAAACATAATATATACAAAAATTCATCACACCAATAATCTTAATACAATATAATGTATAAAGAAGAAGGTACACCCAAAGAATGGAAACTGGGTTAAGAATTCCCTTACCTTAGGTTTGTCTTACTTAAAACTTGTTTAAAACTCATGTATAATGGTTAAAAGAGTGTTATTAATATATTACAGAAACATATCCATATTTATAATATCTTATATGTTCATTTCATTACCTCATTTCACCCTTTATTTATTAGTATTTTGTTTCTTCTATTGTTTTGGGTGCTTTCTTTACATGTTTTCCCTGATCGGTTCATGAGGGATGATATTGTCGATTAGAAGTGAAACTAAATAATTGAAATAGAAAGGTATTTAAATATTTCCAATACCATAATTTCTACCATTTATCATTTTGAAGTTTTATATGAGGATGATTCATAAGTTAAAACATTAATGATGTTCGTTTAGATCATTTTAGTGGTTCTTTGATAATAACAACCTCATTTTCTCTTATAAATTAAAACCATGAAAACAAAAGAATTCCATAACCATGGATGAGAAATAAAACATATATTATAACCTGTTTCAACCATAAAAATGGTTTCCTGACCAGACTTGAAACAATTAATGCAAATTGAAATCACATCGTCCACGATGTCGGTAATTCGACACATCACGAACAATGTTTTTATTCCTTGAATAAGTGGGAGAGGAGAATAATAATGATGAGGATTTTTTCATGAACATGATAAAATCCAGAATATAAATTATTTTTGTAAATTTTATTCCTCTTGGGTAAGAGGAGATGAGTAAATAATAAGAAAATAAAGGAATTCAAAATAAAAGAATAATCGAGAAATCCCTTACAAAAATTCGGCAGCCTAACGACTATGAAACATGGTTTTAGAAAATATTAAAAAGATATGGGACAAGGGTCACCCATATAGAAATGAATCATAATATATAATAGATCAATAATAATAAGGAAATAAGAACATGGTATGGAAAATTGAAAGTTATACACATAAAAGAGAATTTGAATAGAAAAAAGAAAGAAATTTAGAATTTTCTTACCTTGTAGAGAAACTCCTAGAACTTGAAATTTGGGACCTTGGGGGATTGAGGAAACCTTGAGAGGATTACTAGGGAGGTAAGGAGGCCATATCTTTTTTTAGGTGGAATTGGGAATGAATTTAATGAAGGAATGGGTTGGTATTTATAGAAAAAGTGAGGAATATTTTAATAATTTCCAAGGGACACCTCACTAGTGGTATTTGCAAAACCATGGGCTTTCCCATGGTATTAGCCACTTGGGACACCTCACATATTATTTTATGGTACACAAGTCGACTAGATTTATTAAATCATTATTACATCATTAATTATGTCATTAACACACCGAAACTCAAAATTGTATTTTTACTATTTACTAAAAAATCAACTGTTTCAGAAACCCCCCCCCCCCCAAAATTCACCCTAACCATTTTTTGACATGTATAATTAAAAAGTGAAATAAATTTTTTGAAAATAATTTTCTAAATATTATTAATTTAGTTTTTAAATAAAATCATACTTAATTCAGAAATTAACAATTTTAAAACTATAACTGCTTTTATATCACATTGAAAAATTAACCAAGATGTTATTATCTTAAATCCTTAATAAAATAAAATAAAATAATAATATAATTTACTATTCATTAGGTTCATATTACTATTCATAAGGTTATGTTACTATTCACTATAAAAATAAGTTAGTTCCCTCATACTCAAAATAACATACTGAACACAATTGTAGATGACTATTTTTCGAAATTCTAAACATAGAAGCTCCAAAATTATGTTTAAAGGCTAGTTATAAATATCTAATTAAAACAAAGTTTCATGCATTTCATTTTTTTAAACCTTGGGGTGTTACAAAGAGGGTTCCCACTAGCAGTGGGGGTCTAATTCCTATAGTGGGAAGACTATACCCTCTATATCATGTCATCAAGTAGGATAATAAATAACAATAACAAATAATAAGCAGATAATCATAGTAATCATGTGTAAAATAAATAAATGGAATACATGTCATATAATAAAGAGCATCTCCCAAATTTGTAAGTCTATATAGTGTACAAAGCAGTAGATAAAATAAATAAATAAATAGAAGGTTCCTCTGGAGTCTATCCCAGTCCGCTACTAGCTTCATATTCCTCTGCTCGGCAGTCCACCATAGGGACCTTTCCCTTCTCCAGATCTATAATCATGTAATCTGTAGGCGCATTGAAATGTCTGAGTAGGGTGTGAGTACAAGACTGAATAAGACACCATCAATGCATCCTCAACCAAGTGTGATCAGGTATATAAGTGTATTCCAAAATAATGAAAAATGTAGGAAGAGTAAACACACAATCCAAAATTGAGTGTTAGTTTGCTAAATAAGTAGCCACCAAACCCTCATTCGTACCTTCTTTGGATCCATGTCAAAAAGATAATCATGGAATGTCTCAATGAGATTGGGCCATTGCATGGTGCTTAGAATCCATATCTGAATGGACCAGCGCACGACACTCAGAATCAATATCTGAGTGTCAATAAGTGCATGGAAAAGTAATACACTTGGAATCTATATATCAATAATGGTAAGGCATCAAGTCATAGACCATCTCATGGCTCAGAATCTGGACTCATGTCATGGGTCACACTCGCAATCCTTCATGTTCCCACGATTCCTCGGGTCAGGCCACCAGGTCATCATGTCCATTAAGAAAATCCACCATACCATCATGCCCCTAACGTGCAGCCTCGGGTCAAGACTCCAAGCTATGATGCCTCGTACTCTGTGCTCAGGTCCATTGTCATCATCGTCGCAAGCCACACAAACATACACCCGCCAAGGGATGTAAGCCACACGACGGTCCACCTATCTCAAGTACCAACATAACCTTCAAGGTAATGATAATACATATCATATAATAAATAAAAAATTAAGGTGTATCACATCATCGTGAGTATAGATTAGTAACATAACAGTATGTGAACACATCAAACATGGAAAAAAGCTATACAAATATCACTCATGGAATGAATATATCACAATAGATATCACGATTACACACACACCCACATGTGATCACAATCAATCATAGTGTAAATAAAGGCCAACATAAATAATAATCATGTAAACATGCGTAAATGAGAGATCAAGAAAGTAAGGAACTTCCTACCTCAATGTCATCGATGACTGGCGATGAGGGTTGATGGATGAGTTTAACTGCACCCCTGAAACCTTACTGCTTTCAGAAACAAAAATAGGTTTAAAATTATTCTCATCAAGATGAAACCAACGACACTGATGATGTGTCACTTTGATAAATATTAGAGAATATATCAAAGATAAAAGTTTGAAAAAAAATAATAAAATAAAAAAGAGAAGAAGAATAGCAGAGATGTAGGAGAAGACGTGAGGGAGGAAGGGTAAATCTCATATGTGCTACACCCTCCTCATCCCCCCCCCATATATATATATATATATCAATTAAAATATCATTAAAATATTATATTAAAAGTTTAATTTATTAATGACTATTAAAATCATCCATGGTTTACACATTTAAAATACATTATGTGTTTCTTTTATTTTTTTTATTTAAACCCTTTTTAAACATATCTAAACACTCATTCAAATATATTTTTAGTTATCATTAGTTTTTTTCTATTTAACACCCCCTTTTAAAGATATTAAATCATACATTAAAATATATTAATAATTCATCCATATATATATATATATATTTATACACAATATATATATATACATGCACCTACATCTGCATATGTACAGCCATATATATATATATACACTCGCACATTAATATATATTTACATATATATTTAATCCATATATATACATGTTACACACACACACACACATTTTTATAAACATATATACACCATCACATGTATATATACACATATATATTTATTCCATAAATATATACACATATATATTTATTCCATAAATATTACCCACCAAAATTATCTTCCCAATTTAATAATAATAATGATAAAAACAATATTTTATTATTATTATTAAATCACTTCCATTATTACCACCATAAACATGTTAATAAAAACTTCCATTAAGAACTGACAATAGATTAATAAAAAAAATTAGTAACCACACAAAACATTCATTTTTCACAAGTAATAATATAATCATTATTTCTTTTTCCACTTATTATTTCCAACATAACACCATTATTAATTATGGAAGTATATTTCCATTTTTAGATTTGGTGTGAATAATAATAATAATAATAATAATATTATTATTATTTCTAGTTTCCCAAAAAAATTCATAAAGCAAATATTATTACCCTTACATGCGATTTGACTAAACAACTGATGCATACAAATGTTATGTCACACTTAGGGTAAAACTCATATTTTGAACCTAATGTCTGTCTCATATTTTCTATCAGAAACACTATTTGGAAGATATTACAATATTTTATGAAAATATATAATAAAAATACTAAATATATTTTATTTTTACGTGCATGTTTTTTGCTTTAAAAATTTGAAATAACTCCCAAACAGTGTCTCGTATGAGAAATTTGTGACCACCATTAGGTACGAGATATGGGGTTTACCCTAGGAAAAACATAGAATTTGTGTGCATCTAGAATTTGGTCAAATCACACTTGGGGATAATTTATTTAATATTTTTATTATATATTTTCTGAAAATATTGAAATATCTTCCAAATGGTGTTTCCAATGGAAAATCTGAGAACATCATTAGATTTGGAATATGTGTTTTACTCTATGCGCGACATAATATTGGTACATGTCAGTCATTTAGTTACATCGTACGTAAGGGTAATAATATTTGGTTTATGAATTTTTTTGTTGGTAAGGGATAAATAATAATAATAATTTTATTATTATTATTATTATTATTATTTATGTTGAAGAAAAAAAAGAAAATATACTTATGTAATTAATAACGGTGTTGTAGTGGAAATAACGAGTGGACAAAGTAATAATGATGATATTATTATTTGGTCTAAATGAATGTTTTTATGTGGTTAATAAAAATATTTATTAATCTATTATTGGTTTTTAATAGAAGTTTTTATTAACTTGTTTATGGTGGTAATAAAGGATGGGATTTAATAATAATAATAAAAATATTGTTGTTGATGTTGTTATTATTTAATTGGGAAGATAATTTTGGTGTGTATATTTATATGGAATAAATATATATATATATATATATACATGTGTTGGTGAATATGTGTATACACATATGTGTGTGTGTGTAACATGTATATATATGGATTAAATATATATGTAAAATATATGAATGTATGAGTGTAAATATATATATGTTGGAGTTGGTGCCCTAAAACCAACATCTTTGTACTTTAAGATGACTTGTATTCATGATTATGAACATTAATAAACTTCTTATCATATCATGATTGTTCTCATGCGTAGCATAGTATGTGATAATGTCCTAAAAGTAGTTGTCACACTAAAAGGTCATAGCAGTTCCCCACTATGATGAGAACTTGGAAGTGCTACAACGCTATTCTTGAATATATATTCTATAACCAAACGATATCATTTTTGGGACACAAATGATACAGGCTATCTAGGGTGGAGACTCATATGACTTTGAGGCACCTTCTCATGGTGTATTCCCTTGGTAATATCTGGTATGAATATTATGGGAACGAGACCTTCCAGTAGGAAATCCACATTTCTATGTGTCATTGGATATTCTTATCTACGGATGTGTGTATTGGTCATTAGAATTTAATATTATTATTAATGAGTATCATGAGTCATTTACTTAGATGAATTGATGAAAACCGTGAGAACAGATGTTCGCGGTGAGGTATGATATGTTGGGTGCATCACGAGTAATATTGCATTAATAAATAATGTGAGAAAGGATTTATCCCTTATGTTCATTAATGGAAGTTAATATCTTAGACCCTTTGATGGAAATGATATAGCCTAAGTAAATCCATATCCAGGGTATTCTATAGGAAATTTCTATTTGTGGAAAATTAAATAAATAGATATCAAGCATATAGGTTGATGGCATTGGCATGCAACATGCTCAATTTGAGATATTGTGATAATAAAGATTATATTACATTGTAAGTGTCCGTATGAGGTGAAATGTTTTTGTGGCATTAACTTCTTTCTCTATGGGTGCCTTGACATGTTGTTAGATGCTAACATTGGGCTTTAGTCTGCTTCGCCTAATGCCACTGAGAAAGAGGCATAGACGGTCATACACTAAGTGTGTCCAGAATATCAGTTAAATAATATATTATTATTTATTATTTAACAGGTTGAATAAATATTATTCCCATATGTGGTTTAATAATTATTCACGTATGCTTGATCACATTTATTTTTTCATGGGTTATTTGAGAGAATATTTTGTGAGCAGGATATTTAATAAATATTTATTTGTTATTTATTGAATATAATATTTATTTATTTATTGGAAAATAATGAAATGATATTTATTTAATAAATAAACATACATTATTCAAGTCCTGATAAATATTTTGGAGGAATGATGGACTGAGTTTAATGGTCCGATGAGAAATGATAATAATGAATATTATTTAATTAAATAATATTTAATTATAATTTGCAAGTACAGCGCATGTCGAGAAATAATAATATTACTATTATTATTTAACATGGGGTTTTCTAGGATTAAATAAATAATAAGGGCAGTTGTGCAATTATTTTATTTTTATTCTAGCAATACAAAGACTCAATTATGTTATTTTCTCATTAGCCTATTCAGTTTTGCACAACGGATTTAGAGAAAACCTATCAAGCCTAGAGAGCTCTATTATCCAAGAATTCTCTCAAGAATGGAGAGAAATCCTCCTCCACCGGATCAAGGAGAATGTTTTGGAATCAGTTCTTGAGGCAATCAAAGGTGGTTGGCGTAGGCACAAGGATATTTTGTGCTAGCACCTAGAGACTCCTTCAGCGACATCCGAATATTCATGTAACACATGTGAATCACCCTTAGAGTAAATATATGCTTGGTTTCTACAATGAAATGATGGTGCACTGCAGATCTGTCGTCATACACATCAATGAAGAAAGAATTACTTTGAGGTAATTCTTAAATCTAATTAAATTAATTATAAACAACATGTGTTGATCTTCTCTCTTGGTTCTGGAACATTTCTTCTTTATCTATTTCTTTGACTCGATTCTATGGATCACGAAATTCATCGCCATATAAATCTCAGATTTATAATTGATTATGGAAAAAATTAAAGTTGTGAACCGCCAATCACATGCTTCTACTGCACCCAGAATCTACAAGTGGTATCAGAGAGATAATATAATTGTTTATAATTATTTAAGATCATTTGTGATTTATGAATTTATAATTTAGTTTTTCAATTCAAGCTTAATTGTTCTTTTAATCTGAATTACGATATCTATTTCTTCCTCATTCATTTCTCATAGATCTAATCAAGATGTTTAATTTTTTATTAAAATAAAATCAAGGGATTCATCTGGAGGAGCTAAGGATTATGCCTAGATAACACAGCAGTACACATCGTGTAACCAAAGTTACACACTGTGTAGTTGTTTTCAATGCACTAGGAGTTAATTCAGTAATTACTCAACATGTGTGCATTAATGACACAAAGTGTAGTTAATTCTTACACCACATGTTGATTGGGATAGACTGATGCATGGTCAGTTGAAGTACATGCTGTGTAACCCATGTACGCAGCGTGTAGTCCCTTTGTGTGAGACAAGTTGTGTATTCCATACAAGGCCCACCTGACTGGTGATCATGTAACATAGAGTTAACACGGTGTGTGTCCCATTGGACACGTAGTGCACTACAAATTTTATGATGTACGTTTTACACACTGAGTCCCTAAGCGTATACCTCAGATAAATGGTGAAGGGTGTACACACCGTGTACTTTTACCAGTTACATAGATTTAAAATTTATTTATTTTACTATGTAAATATTGAGACATGTACTTGCATGTGGTTGTAAATATAGGACACATCATGTGATAGGTTTTAATATACATAAATATTTAAATGTTTAATTAATATCTACATAATGTTTATATCTTCATATCATGTATGAGTCGTATTACAGGTTGTTACTCTATGTTCATTCAAGCATACCACGTGACCAAAAAATCATGTAATTTGCGTAATCATCCATGAAGTACATTTCATAAAAGTACGTGATAAGTCGTGTATGCTATATGTCACAAGAGTAAAATATTATATGAGAATAATACATGTTGGGTAGATTTGGATGGGTATTCACCATGTTACCTCCAAGGTACAAGTTATGTACATAGTTAATTCTAAATGAATTTATTTAATTTGTTTAGAATTATAATGGATGATAATCTCAAGAAAATTTAGATAAGGATTAAGATAAAATGATTGATTAATTAAAGATAATAATTAATCGATTCGAGCACAATTTATCTTAAATAAGAACGATTAAGAATTGAATTCTAGTTTTATTAAATTCATAATTCGTTGCATGCTAGTGGATGATCATGAGCTAGACCAGACCTTTGTATTGGTTTAATTTTAATTTATTATTAAATTAAATTGTTGGTATGTGTTCCTTCTCACCTCATTAATATGTAGGGTCAGCGTACCCATGGTTTCTTTTATATAAACCCCCTTTTACCCCTTACCTGCGTGTGAGTAAAAGCATATGTAATGGATAGAGATTTGAAGATAGTGGAGGCGGTTCAAGTTAGGATCTGAGGCAAAACCAATCCAAGCAAGATACAAAGGTGGAAAAGTGGAAATCAGTAAACATGAACCTCAATTGGTTCAAGGTGTTTTTTCCATAGGCCAACAGTTAGTTTATCAACCACTAGATAAAATAACCATTAGTATAATCTCATGATCATACCCTTTATTTCATTTCTTTCAGTGGAATGATTATTTCATTATGTATGTCTTGTCATGATCACATCATTAATGAATTAACAAGAATGCAATATAGAACTAAAATAAATTGTCTTATGCATAAATTTTATGTAAGACATAGTTAATCACTTAATTAAACCCACTTAATATTAACAAGCATGTAATAAAGATAATAATTGTAAATTTACACATAAATTATAAAATGCATCAATAAAATATTAAGTCGGTATATACTTCCATTACTTCGGTTATAATCAAACCATAGTTCAAAGTGCTTGACTAGCCAAAGTTGGGGTGCTTTCAATTATCGAGGAATTCTAACATGAGGTTTTAGGTTTACTTAACTTGGTTCAAATCAAGGGTTAACTACCAAAGTAGTTCTTGGTGTAACAAAGAGTAAAGGTTGAGGAAATCTAATTAAAGGATTTAAGGATTGGGTAGTACACTCAACGGATCAAGGATCTGTAAGTTAATGCAGTTGGAATTCAGAATTCCTATGTAAAACCTTTCAAGTTGCTTGACCAACCAAAGTTGGGTAATGAGAAGGGAAATATGGATCCTTTCCACTTTAATTTCCAAGAAATAGGATATTCTGAATCCAATGGTGAGAGCTATTAGGTTTCAATAAAATAGTGGGAGACTAATAAATATAATATTTATTTATGTCAAAATTTTATCAGATAAAGTACCAGAATTTTGCTTATATTATTTTGTAGAAACAAAAATAAAACAACATCAAACGTATCACTGAGATACATACTTGAGAAGGAAAACCTTCTCACCAACACCAATTTCTAGAAGTGGAAATGGCACCTATGAGTCATCCTTCACCATGAAAGGAAATTGTATGTACAGGAAGAATCTTTACCAGTTGCACCTGGAAATGAGGCAAGTGATAAATAACTATCTCTCTATGAGAAACATCTGAATGATGCTACATATGTTTAGTGATTCATGCTATCTTTAATGTCCAATAAGCTCTTGAAGCAACATGACGATATGTATGCCTATAGCATGATGTCTCACCTTTGAGATCTCTATCAAGAGAAGGCAAGATAAGATAAGAATGAGATCTCCAATGATTTTTTTACCACTAATCATAGAGATTTTGTACCATATTCTCTAGTTTTATTATGAATTATAATATGATAAATAATGAGAAGAGTCTATCAGAACTTTTGACCTTGATTTTCCAAGTGGATAAGGACATAGGGCATGACAAATTCGCAGTCCTTATGGTGAATAAGAAAAGGAAGAACAATGCAAAGGGGAGAAATACCTATAAACATTATAAATCTCCCCAACACTATCCTTCCAAGAAAGGGAAGATCTATAGATAGGTCAAGGAAAAGGAGGCAGTATATTTTTCTTATGGCAAGCCAGACCACTAGAAGAGGAACTGTACCCAAAAGTAAGGTGAAGCTAAAGGTGTGTTCGTTATCGAGTGCAATCTTTCCCTTTCTACACATTGGGTATTAGATACATCTTGTGGTGATCACATCTGTATCCAAATGTATTAACCAAGTATATTTCAAAAACTTTTCAGAGGAGAGGTGGATCTATGAGATGCCAATGGTGTGAGGTTGGCTGCTCTTGACATTGGTGACTACCACCTTTCATTTCCAATGGGAATGATTTTGGTTTTATGTGATTATTATTATGTACCTACTATTACCAAAAACATAATTTCTATATCAAGTTTAGATACAGATGGGTTTATTTTCATGTTTGAAAATAAAATTTGTTTCTTTTATAAGGACAATATATGTTATGGTATGGAACATTTAAATAATGGCTTGTATATATTAAATTATGAAAGCCAAGTGTTGATAATTGATAAAGAATCAATTTCACATGGCTCATATAACACCCAAATTTGGCATCATTGTCTTGGTCATGTAAATTAGAAGTGTTTGAAAAAGATATGTCAAGATGGCTATTTAGACTCATTTGAGCTAAAACCACTTGATATATGTCATTCTTGTTTATAAGAAAAAAATAATCAAACCACCATTTGGTGGATAGGGTGAAAGGGTCACAGGGCTTCTAGTGTTGGTACACACTGATGTGTGTAGACCATTTCCAGTAGACCCTAGAGGTGGATATTCTTACTTTATAACTTTTACTAATGATTTTAGTAGATATGGATATATCTACTTAGTGAGGTATAAGTCTGAGTCCTTTGAGAAATTTAATGAATTCAAGAATGAAGTAGAAAATCAACTTGGCAAAAAGATAAAGAAGCTTAGAACAGATCGAGGTGGAGAATATCTTAACCAAGATTTCATCAACTTTTTATGGTAGTTTGGTATTTTATCTCAACTCACTCCACCTTATACACCATAGTGGAATGGTTTTAGTGAAATAAGGAATTGTACCTTATTGGACATGGTAAGGTTGATGACAAGTCATGTAGATCTTTAATTATCCTTTTAGGGAAATGCATTATAAACTATGGCATACATATTAAACTAAGTACCAACTTAAGTGGAAAATGAAATTCCCTTCGATCTATGGAGTTGAAAGAAACTCGTTTTTTCGCATACACGTGTATGGTGTTGCAAGGAATTTGTTAAGGCTTTCTCATGCAATAAACTAGCACCCCGGATCACGATGTGTATCTTTATAGGGTATCCCAAGAAAATAAAGGGATGATACCTATACAACCCCTCATACAAGAAAGTGACTACCACCAGACAAGTCATATTTCTTGAGAGGGATCACATCCTCAAAAAGGATGGTGGGAGCAATATTTACTTCGATGAAGTTGATGATCAATATACACAGGAGTTGGTACAGGAACAGATTAAAAAGGTCCTCATGGAAGAAGTAGTTCCTGAAAAATATGTACTGCATGGGAGTGAAAGAGAGGTAAGAGAACTAGAGAGATATGGTTTTCTAGTCACCGAGGATGGTGAATCATTATTGTTGGACAATGATAAACCAATCTTCTACAAGGAGACAGTAGAGGGAAAAAAGCTACAAGATGGCTAGATGATATGAATTGTGAGATAGATTCCATGCATCAAAACCAAGTTTGGGTTCTGTTCGATGTGCCAGTTGATGTAAATATTGTTGGTTTTAAATGGGTATTCAAGAGAAAAATGGACATGGAAGGTAAAATAAGTACCTATAAAGAAATTTTAATGGATGAAAGGTTTAAAAAACATCAAGGAATTGAATACAAGGAAAATTTTTCTAAATTTTCCATGTTTAAATCCATCAGAATCATACTAGATATAGTAGATTACCATGACTACAATATTTGGAAGATGTATGTCAAAACTACATTCTTTAACAGGAACCTTCAGGAAGATGTCTATATGAAACAACCAGAAGGGTTTGTGACTCCATATGATTCCAAAAAAGATTTGAAAGTTGCAGAGATACATTTATGTATTGGAGAAAGTATCTAGTTCATAGAATATTCGATTTGATGAATCCATAAAATAATTTGGTTTCATTAATAATGAATGTGATCTGTGTGTTTACAAAAGTTTTAATGGGAATTTTTTTCATTATCCAAGTAGTATATGTTAATGATATATTACTCATTGGAAACAACATACCAATATTACAATCTGTTAAGGACTGGTTGAATAAGTGTTTCTCCATAAAGGACTTAGGAGAATCAACCTACATTCTAGAGATCCATACCATTCGTGATAGATCCAAGAGGTTACTTGGACTGTGTCAAATTATATATATTGACCAGATACTAAAGAGATTTTGTATGTAAAATCCAATATGGTATTGGTTCTAGTGTCACATGGTTTATATCTTTCTAATAAAATGTATCCTCAGACACAATAAGAGAAAGATAGAATGAGTAATATCTCATATTATTTGGTGATAGGACCAATCATGTATGCCATGTTATGCACTAGACTTGATGTTGCCTATGCATTGAGCTTGGTAGGACAATATCAAGAAGATCTAGGAGAACAACATTAGACTGCTGTTAAGGCTATTCTTAAGTATCTGAGAAGAACTAAGGATATGTTCCTGGTGTATGGAGGAGATGAGAAGTTGGTCATCAGGGGTTATATGGATTCTGGTTTTTGGATAGATCAAAATGATCTAAAGTTGCAATCAGGACATGTTTTCTTTCTCAACTGAGGAGGTGTGAGCTAGAAGAGTTCAAAGCAGCCAGTTGTCACTGATTCTACTGTAGAGTCTGAGTATATAATGGCTTTTGATGCATCCAAGGAATACCTTTGTATTTAGAAATTTTTCAAGTAGCTTGATGTGGTACCTAATAGTAAAGACCCTATCACATTGTATTGTAATAATACTATAGTGGTGGATCTTTCAAAAGAGATGAGGTCACACCAATAAACAAATCATATACTTCTAAAATATCACCTCTTGAGGTATTTATATCAGAGGGGTAAAGTTACACTAAGAATATTACCCATGGAAGATAACGTGGCAGAACCCTTCACTAAAGGCATATCTTAGCAAAAGCATGAGTATCATGAGGGATCTAGTGGACTGAAGGATGTTAGCAGTTGGATCTAGTGCAAGTGGGAGTCTATTAGAGTTGGTTCCTAAGAACCAACTTCTTTGTACTTTAATTTAACTTGTATTCATGGTTATGAATATTAATAAACTCCTTATAACATCATGATTGTTCTTCTACGTAACATAGTATATGATAATGTCCTAAAATTATCTATCACACTAAAAGGTCATAGTAGTTCACTACTATGATGAGAACCTAGAAGTGTTATGACACTATTCTTGAATATATATTCTATAGCTGGAAGATATCATTTGAGGGACACAAATGAAACAAGATATCAAGGGTAGAGACTCATAGGACTTCGAGGAACCTTATCATAGTGTACACCCATGGTAATATATAGTATTGATATAATGAGAATGAGATGTGCAGGTAGGAAATCCATATTTCTACATGTCATTGGATATTCCTATCTTCAGACGCGTGCAATGATACTTAGATTTTAAGATTATTATTAATGAGTATTATAAGTCACACACTTAAATGTATTGATGAAAATCATGACAAAAAATGTCCACGACAAGGTAGGATATGTTCAGTGTGTCACAAGTAATATTGCATTAATGAATAATGTGAGAAAGTATTTGTCCCTTCTATTCATCAATGGAAGTTAATATCCTAGGCCCTTTGATGGAAATTATATATCCTAAATAAATACATGGATATGGTGTTTTATAGGCAAGTTCTATTTCTAGAAATTCAAAGAAAGTGATATCAATCATATAGGTTAATGGAACTGGCATGAAACCTGCTCAATTTGAGATATTATGATAAATGAATTATATTACACGATAAGTTTCCATATGAGGTGACATGTCATTATGGCATTAACTTCTTTCTCTATGGGTACCTTGATGGGTTTCGAGACGCTAACCTTGGACTTTAGGCTGCTTCGCCTAATGACACTAAGAAAGAGGCCTAGAGGGTCACACACTAAGTGTGTCCGGAATCTCTTTAAATAATATATTATTCTTTATTATTTAATAGGTTGAATAAATATTATTCATGTACCTGGTTTAATAATTATTCATGTATGATTGATCACATTTATTTTGTCACTGGTTATTCAAGAGAATATATTATGAGTGGAATATTTAATAAATATTTATTTTCTATTTAGTGAATATAATATTTATTTATTTATTGGAGAATAATTCATTGATATTTATTTAATAAATAAATATACATTATTCAAGGCCTGATAAATATTTTAGAGGAATGGAGGACTGAGTTTAATGGTCCAGTGAGAAATGATAATATTGAATATTATTTAATCAAATGATATTTAATTATAATTTGCAAGTACATCACATATCGAGAAATAAAAATATTACTATTATTATTTGACATGGGGTTTTTTCTAGGATTAAATAAATAATAAGTTCACTTGGGAAATTATTTTATTTTAACCCTAGAAATACAAATAACCAATTATGTTATTTTCTCATTAGCCTATTAATTTGTACATATTGGATTTGGAGAAAACCAATCAAGCCTAGAGAGCTCTATTCTCAAAGAATGCTCTCAAGAACGGAGAGAAAACCTCCACCATCAGATCAAGGAGAATACTTTGGAAGTGACTCTCAAGGAAATTAATGGTGGATGACGCAAGTACAAGGATCTTCCATGATAGAACCCGAAGACTCCTTTGATAACATATGGAGATTCGTAGAACACATGTGGATCACTGCTAGAATAAATATATGTTTGGTTTCTACAATGCAATAATGGTTCACTACAGATCTGTCACTGGACATATCAACAAAGAAAGAATTTCTTAGAGGTAATTCATAGATCTAATTAAATTAATTATAAAAAATATGTGTTATGCTTTTCTCTCGGTTATGGCGTAATTATTTTTTGTCTATTTATTTGACTCAATTATATAGATCACAACATTAATCATCATATAGATCTCAGATTGATCATTAATTATGGAAAAAATTAAAATTGTGCACCACTGATCGCACACTTCCACTATGCCCAGAACCTACAATATATATATATATACACGGTTGTATATATACAGATGTGGGTGTGTGTATATATTTATATATATTCGTATATATATATATGGATGACTTTTTAATCTATATTAATGTAAGATTTAATATATTTTAAATGGGGTTTTTAAATAGAAAAAAACTCATGATGACTTAAAATATATTTAAAATCAGTGTTTAGATATGTTGAGAAATGGTTTAAATAAAAAGAATAAAATAAATGCATAAATTATTTTAAATAGGTAACACCTATATTATTTTAATAATCATTAATAAATTAAACATTTAATATAATCATTTAATGTGATTTTAATTGGAATATATATATATATATATATGGGGGGATGAGGAGGGAACTGCACACTAGAGATTTCCCCTTCCTCCCTCATGTCTTCTCCCTCGCTCTCCAATTATTTCTCTCTCTTTTTTATTTATTTTTTATTTTTTTAAACTTTCTCTTCTATATCTTCTCCAATATTAATCATAATGACAATCTATTTGTGTCATTGGGTCTGTCTCAGCGAACATAATTTTAAAACCATTTTTTTAAGGTAGTAAGGTTTTGGTGTTACAGTTAAACTCAGACATCAAGCCTCATCATCGATCATCAATGAATTTGAGGTAGGAAGGTCCTTAAATTATTAGGATATCGTTTAAACATGTTTCAGTGATGATTATTTATGTTTTCCTTTATTTCCACTATGCTTGATTGTGATCACCTATGGGTGTGTGTGTGTGACTGTGATATCTGTTGTGATATATTCTTTCCATGAGTGATATTAATGTAGCTTATTTCCATGTTTGATATGTTCACATACTATTATTTTGTTAATATATACTCATGATTAAATGATAAGTCGGCCTTGTATTTTTTATTCGGTGATATGTGTTACCATTTCCTTGGAGGTTGTGTTGGTAATCAAGACTGGTGGACCATTATGCGGTTTACATCCCTTGGTGTGGGAGTGTGTGTGTGGATTGATATGATGATGATGATGGAATAGAGCACAGAGTATGGGGAATGACAGCCTAGAAGCCTCGCTCAGGGAATCACATTAGGGGCATAATGTTCTGGTGGAATAACCTGAGGGACATGACCACCTAGTGGCCTAACTTAAGGCATCATAGTAACGTGATAGATTACAAGCGTGGCCTGTGACATGAGTCCCAATTCTCAACCATGATCTAGTTCACGACATGATGCCTTACTATTGTTGAGAGATGGATTCTAAGTGTATTATTAGTCAATGATCTTACTGACACTCAGATGTGTATTCCAAGAACCATGCACTGGTCTATTCTGAGATGGATTCTTAGTGCCATGTTCTGGTCCATACTCCTTGAGAAATTTTATGATTATATTTCTATTATGGAGCCTAAGTAAGTACAGCTGAGGGTTTGGTGATTGCTTGGTTAGTGCTCTACCACTCAGTTCTGGATTGTGTGTTTATGATTACTGCATTTATTATTATTTTGGAATACACTTGTATACTTGAGCACACTTGGTTGAGGACACATTGGTGGTTTACTACTGAATCTTGTACTCACACCCTACTTGGTAATTTTGGTGTGTCTGTAGATTATATGAATAGAGATATAGTGAAGGGAAATAGACCTATGGTGGATATTCTAACAGAGGATCATGAAGCTAGTAGTGGATCAAGATGGAATTTGGAGGACCCAAATATTTATTTATTTATTTTATCTACTTCTTTATACACTAGATAGGCTTTCCACTTTGGGAGTCGCTCCTTATTATATGACATGCATGTCATTTATTTCATTTCTGTGTGTTTACTCTGATTATCTATTTATTATTTATTATTGATGCTTATTATCATTCTCAATAATATGACACGAAGGGTATAATCTCTACACTCTCAGTATTAGACCCTCACTGTTAGTCGGCACCCTCTTGCATATTGGGAGTCACGCATGAGGACATGTGACATTTTGGATCAGAACCGGTGATTCGGTTTAGGATGTTACAAAATGGTATCATAGGATCAGGATTAACTAAATTATTTGTATCCTTACCTTGGGATGGGATAGGTTAGATTGGAGTTAAGATGGTTGGGACTCAGGCATGGGAACTATGACAGTTTCTGATCAGCACTACATAGTGGACCTTCGAGTTTTCATAAAGTAGGAATTTATGTTTTTACTATTTGATGTTACCATTGATGAAATTCACCTTGGGTCAAGCACATGATAATGATATAACGATTTATGGGATTTGGTGTGTGTCCATGCATCATTTTAGGCATGTATGTTCACATGTCATATAGAACTATTTCTTACATTAGATAGATCCCAAATAATTAGATGCATGTTGAGATTGAATATTTCCTTGGAGCATTATTTCTAGAATTATTTTATTTGAGCATGTTTTATTCTATGATTGAGTGTATATATGTGATTTTTAATAACATGAAGATATTGTTAATATATACTTAATACTTTAATAGGTGGTAAGTGTTTTGTGTGTTCTTTTCAATGAGATCAAATGTAATTGGATTGCACTGATTATAAACACCTATGGTGGAATTAAAAATATTTTAATTAAAAAGGATTTAATTTTATTATGGGCACTTCCATGGTGGGGAGTAGTTGTTACATGATCTGAAACACTTATCAAGAATGAGAATAATTATTTTGTAGATAATTTCAACATCCTAAATTTTAAATTATAATAAGGCCCACTTTTGTTAATAATTACAGGTATTTTTTTATTCAAAAACTCAATTTTTCAATACTTGTGTTTATTATGAATTTACAAAAGGGTAAATTCTATGTTAACACCTTGGAATATTATATAAAATATTTTTGAAGTTAGACTTCAAGTTAACATGAGATTCTGAGGCCTAGAGTCTTGATGTTGAAAGAATAAAGATATTAAATGTATTTTATTTTCATGAACGTGATTTTTAAAAAAAAATTGGAAATAAATCTCAAACGGTGTATCATACCCACTATTTATTTATTTATTTTATCTATTACTTTTTACACTAGATAATATTTCCACTTTGGGGATTCTCTTTATTATATGACATGTATTCAATTTATTTTTGTTTTTTCATATTTACTATGATTATCTATTTATTATTTGTTATTATTATTTATTATCCTACTTGGTGACAACATAAAGAGGGTATAGTCTCCACGCTATTATATTTAGACTCTTACTGCTACTCGACACCCTCTTGTATATGGTGAGGAGAACATGAGTTCATGTGGAATTCCAGCTCGGAACCGATGGTTCGGGTTGGGATGTTACACAAATAGAGTGTTTAAATTATTTTTTATTTTTGGTAATTTATGTGAGACTATTCTCCTAGAGGTAAGTATAAGTTTATAATTTTAGTTGAATATGAATTAAAATGGGTTTAATTTGAATTCAATTTTTAAGATCAATCATTTTTATAAAACAAAAAATAGTTTTTCACTTAAAATACTTAATTTCTTGAGTATAAAATATTTTCACTGCTTAATGAAATCCAAGAGGGAAGATCATTTTGAAAACCAATTTTTTTGTGGCCACCCAGTGTTTGAAATTTATGATTATTTTCATCCCACTGAATTTGGATCATTTTTGCTTGAGGATAAAAAACCTTAGTGTGGGGGAATTGATGTGGCTGTATTTTGATACAATTTTTTCACATAATATCTTTAATTTAATTATGTTTTTGTTATTAAAATAATGTTTTAATTGTATAATTTAATTTTGTGTTAGTTTGTTATTAAAATAATAAAATTGATAGAATAATGATTTTATGGTTAATTAATTTTTATTTCATGTTTTAATTATACTTTTTTTCATCTTTGAGTCTTTGTTTAATTCTTCATATTCTTTTAAAATAAGTATTTTAACATCTTTATTTAATTTTATTTTTTTATTTAAATTATATTTTCCATGTTTTTTAATTAATTAATTGAAGTGTAGAATTTAATTTAATTTATTTAAATAAATTAATAATTGGTGACATCTAAATATAATTTAATTCTTTAATAATTTTATTTTTATTCATTTTAGTTAATTAAATAATTAGTTAATTCTTTTAATCATTTTGTTTTTAATATTTAATATTTTATTATTTTAAAAAATTAATTATTTTTAATTAATTATATTTAATGTAAAGTTATGTTTTAATTAATTAACTAATGCTAATTTTTTTTAATATTTATATATTTTAATTAACTTCCTTCAATTTTTTAGTACAATTTAATTCAGGAAAGGGGTTTTTTGAAGTGGCCACGTAGCTAATTTTTTGAAGCAGGCATGTAGGCAATATGTCTACATGGCCAATTTCTAAACCAGTAACATACCCAATATATTCACATAGCCATTTTTTAAGGCACTCACATATCCAGATTCTAAGGTACTACATTGGAAAAATCCACATACCCAATTGTATTTAAGTATCCAAATATTTGGGCACATGAATCATTACATACCCAATTATCTTTGCAACTCCTCAGCCTGTTGAAGGAGATGACACCTGGTGTCAATGTCACTGATCCCCATTTTCCTAATTTCGACCGAATCACCTTAAACCCACCACTATAGATCTGAAACCAGGATCTGACATAGATGAGTTGAATAAATATGAAATTGAATCAGATGTTGTTTAAGCTCAAATGGACTCATTCACATGAAGATTTTTTGATTGAAGATGATGATTCCTTGAGAAGATAAAGGCAACTTGAGGCCGATTATGCTAGAGATTAGAGCTATGGAAACCGAACCCAAAGGCTGAGCCACCACTGCTATCTAAACTGAATTGAGTTGCCACTTTCATCCAGATCTGGCACTACCACAATGAAGCCTACTCAATATCCCACTGATATCATCAGACCTAACTCATCGCTTCTGTAGCTGAGAATCCATAAAACCATATCTAGAACCAAACCTCCATCAAATAAAGGAGATCATGGAGACTAATATGAGTCTAATATGTTTAAGGATGATGGCCAATGATCAATTTCTAAAGGTTTAATACCCATTCTGAAGAGGATTTGATTCACCGCCACCTCTGATGTCGACCGAGCTCATGAGGGTGAAGCTTTAAATCTGATATTGGTCGAAACCCCACCAAAGAAAAGGATGATGGTCTGATAGTCACTTTAAGGAGATAACACCATTTCAACCACATTTGATATCGATTTCGTTGACATCACAACTTCCAAATCTGACACCTATGATCTTGATGAAAGGAACTCCAATAGAAGAAGGATTACGATTTTTGTTTTTATAGGATTTCAATTTTTTGTAGGGATTATTTTTTAAGACTATAGGGATTTGAGTGTCGGCTATTATGGTTTTATGTTCATAGGTGATTACATACTAGGTGCTTGAGGAAATTCCTCTTTGATACTTTGATTCATTAATGAATGATGGTGTTGTCTATGATTCTTTTAAATGCATAGGTAAGGTTGAAAACCAGAATCGTGATATAATGAATCGGTGAAGAGTATCTTATCTTGAAGAAATTTTTATGTTTCTGATTGAGTTGGTGATGTTTTGTGAAAGTTAAAGTTAGTATGTGTTAATTTATAAAGTCATGGATTTTTTTTATATCACCAAGAGAATTGTGATTTAAGTAAGGAATATTGTGTCTTTCAAGCATGAAGAAGAATCAACCGAGTTGTAATTTCATGCCTGGTGATGGGTGCCTACTGGTTATAAGCTTTTTGATACATCATGAGAACTGAGTAAATACATAGATGTTGTTTGGGAGCTGGTAAAATGGAATATAAAAAATTAAGGTTTTATGACATGGTGTTGTGGGGTCATTGGTTAATCGAGTACTTGAGAATCAGCATGCTAAGTTTCTATTGATAGGTGGATTATTTTCTGGGGAATTTTAATTAGTTTTTGCTAACACATTTAATTTTATGTGTAAGTTTCTAGAATTGGTTGATGGAGTTTCACTAAAGTCACTACCATTATTACTGAATGTTATAAAAATGAATGATTTCACTTGATTTTCACCCAAGGAAGCATATAATTGAGATTGGTTATTCTCATAGGAGAATAAATGAGGCTTCCAAAAAAGGGGATTATTATTCTAGAAATTCCATATGGTCCTAACCTAAACAGATCAGGAGAATGGTAGTAGACAACACAATTTTTATGACAGCTAGAGTAGAGTAGAAAAGGGAAAAATTGAGAGAGATTTCGGAGATCTCTAAGAAGAACTATTACTGATCATGGATTTTAAGATCAAAGAAAAATCATGTGCCAAATACATTATTGGACGAGTATTCTTGTGGCCATACCTTGTGATTTATACTGGTGAATTTGTTCTAAGATTTATCTTTTCTTTCAAATTGTGAATTTTTTCCAGAATTGTAACTGTTTAATAATCAATTGATGATTCATAATTTATTTCATATCATTTTTTTCATTTTATCCTCCATTATTTGACTAATATATTGTTTATCGGTGTGTTTATTCAATAGGTGTGGACTATTAGGTCTTTCTGGTTAAGATTTTATTGGTCTATTCTCATTGTTAAATCTTCTCAATTCTCGATTGAGAATTGTGAGCACAACGGTTCGATTTTATCCTGGTGCTTGACGATCGTCAAATACTTTGACCGAATCTTGATGAAAGGAGGTTGATTACTGAAATATCAGTCATTGGCTTCAATTTTTTCAACTTGATGAGAGACACAGTTTAGATATTTCATACTATGTGTTGAGAGAATTTATAGTGTAAATTATTTTTAATTAATGAATAATTGAGGAACTGGTAGAATCACTTGGGAACACCACTGATCCTTATTTGACTTTGGACCACTTTTCATTAATTTCTTCTTATTTTCTCCTATTTTATTTTCTCAGTTTAGAAAATTAGGATAGTTTCAATTTCAGTCTTAGAACCCCCCATGGAAATAGAATAGTTAGTTAATAATAATAATAATAATAATAATAATAATAATTGTCACAGAGAAACTCCTTAAATGTATCCTCATTGGGAGATAACCCTAGTTTTTGTTATATTATAGTAGTAAGAAGATAAAAATATTGAAGAAAGTTTAAATGAATAAAAATCCTTTCATTAATTGGAATTTTTTCTTGGGAGGCTACCAAGGAGATTCAACAAAAAAAAATAGTAATTAGGATTTAAAAAAATTAATAAACTAATAAAACCAAATGGATTTCAACCCAACCTTGGAAGATACTTTTAATTATTTTTCCCACAAAACCCAATATAATTTCAAGACTTTGAATGAAAATTATTTTAAAACACCAATAGAATAACTCAAAGAGGATATGAATCTTAAAGTATTAGAAGCCTTAGTTCATGAACTACATGAGTTTTCACATTTTTTACCTGAGTTCCATATAGAAGATATTGAATTTCCTAATTTTGATGAAGAAATCTAAGAGGTTGAGGCCAATATTTTAGGATATTCACTACCCATATTTATCGATTTTTTATAGACATAGAAGAAGAACTAGAGTTTCCAACTGATTTTATTCAATTAGACTCTAACAATTTTAATTCATTCTATTTTAATATTTCATTATCTGAATTGATAACCCAATACTCTTGTTTTTACAATTTAGAAATGACATCCACATCATAAGCTGAGGATTATTTGGAAGTGTTTGTGAAAGAATTGACTTTTTATAATGAATTCCATGAGGAAATGGAGATGGAGATGGATTTTGATATAGACTCTATGGAATTTTATTTAGAGATAGAATTAGTGGAGGGTGACATATATTTTAAAGATAAGAAGAATTTTTTCCATCAATTATGGATGTCCAAGAAGACATAAAGGGACTCAGATACACCTTTCCCCTTGGAAAAGAAGAGTAGGGGCCCATTATATAATTTATCCATACCCAACTAATTGGTTGAACCATATAATGAGAGGACTGGGTTCATTATATTATTTTGAAGTGGGGATCAACATAAAATTAAAGTTGCATGACTACAAAAAACAGAAGATATGGTGGTTCTTACCACACAAGACCCATCCATTGATAGATTAGGGATAATTTTTTTTCTAGATACAGACAACTTAAAAAGTAGTACCTCTTGGGGGGGGGTTAACATAATATTTCTTTTCTCTTTCTTTTATTTTCTTTTAACTTTAAGTTCTTGTCTTTAAATTTTAATAAAATTTTAAAATTTTCTTATTTTACTTGATGGAAATAAAGTGGACAGTAAGGTTTTCCACAAACTATAGAATTTTATTTTTTACTAGTGGAATATTCTAGAGGATTATTTCTATTATTTGGAGTATATTCTTTACAATTTCCATTCTTAAGAGAAGCTATAAGATGAAAAGACATGATTTAGCCCCTTACTTTCTTAAACTCTAGTTTTATTTTAATAAAGCTGAAATTTATTAAATCTAATGTTAATTTGTTTCCTTGATATTATAATATTACTAGAGAGACATACATTAGAGGAAATATAGTGGTTAATTAAATTAATTTTAATGGTAATAAACATTTTAATTCGTGGAGTTTTATGGTTTAAAATTATGCTCATTTTCATGTTTTTAAAATCTATTTGTTGTTTATATTAATTGATGTAACACCCCAAGGATTTTAAAATAAATTTGATATTAAATTCATAAACCAATGAGTCTCTATAAAACAACACTTTGTTATAACCTAACCAATTAACATAATTTTTCCACTTCTGTGTTTTGAATTTCAAAAATCTAACCTACACGGTTACGTTCAGGGTGATTTTTGGAGTCTGATAGAACAAATTTAATTTTGATGAATAGTAATGTACCCTTATAAATATTAATGTACCCTTTTTAATAGTAAATTTACCATTATAAATAATAATGTGCCCTTAGGAATAGTATTTTGACCCTTATAAATAGTAATGCACCCTTATGAATAGTAACTTGACCCTTATGAATAGTAATGTATCTTATGAATAGTAACTTGACCCTTATGAATAGTAATGTACCCTTATGAATAATAATATCACCCATTAAAGTATAAATAAAATTTAGGAACCTCATAAATGAGAGTGAATGTTTTAAAAAAATAATAATTTAAGTGTTGGTATTTTTGTGAGTAATAAATATTTAATTTGAATTTTAAATAAATAAATTGATTTAAAATAAAATTTATTTTAATAAAATGTATTCCTAAATAAATATTTTGTTTTCCTATGATTTTAGGATAATTTTATGAGACCTCGGTTAATTTTTGAACGTATTATAAAATCAGTTTTAAATTTAAAATCTGTATTTTTTAAATTAAATAATGATTTCATTTAAAAATTAATTTCTCTTATTTAGAAAATTATTTTGATAAAATAAAGTTTATTTTTGAATTCTACACATCAAAAAATAGTTAGGATTCCTTTTTTGTATTTTTCTTAAATACTTGTATTTTTGTGAATAGTGAAATTTGATAATTTTCGAAATACGTTAAATAAATAAATTTCCGCATCATGATTGAGTCATGAATGATGTAAATTGTAATTGGTTTGAACTCACATGCACTTATTACTATTTTTAGTCACAATAATCAAACACTATATCTTTTCTTGAGCAAAATAATTAAATAATGGATTAAATATTCAAAATTCACTCTCCTCCACTATAACCCCCCCTCACTCCCTCTTCTATTCACTCCTCTCAAGCCTTGTGTCTTGTAAAAATTACACCCAAATATACTACCAACCTCCTACCCCACATCCATCAACCCTTGGTCTCATAAAAAGATCAAAACCTCTACCCTAAAGAGGCTCTCAAGGAAGATAACTTCAAGAGGTAAATTCCTCTTCTCATTTCTTTTATTTCGAATTCCTTTCTTTTCTTTTCTATCCTCACATATTTTAATCCAAATTTTATGACAACTTCAGTACCTTAAATGTACTATAATTGTTTTATGATGATGTAATAAGTTAGTATCATCTCTCCTTTACCCTTCTTTTATGCTAGTAATAAAAAAACACCATATGAGATGTGATAATTTACCACATTAAAGGACGATGGGTTTTCAATTTATATATCCATATTCAATTATAATAATTAAAACATTATTATGATTTATATATACTATAATATATGTATTATATCTTATCTATGTTTTTGGAATATTTTTATACATATGGTTTTGATTTATAAAGAAAAATGAGTTCGTTGTGTTCAAAAACCGCCAATTAACCCAAACGGTTATCATTAAATAATTTATATAATGATTCATCTTCACTCCAAATAACTAAATTAAATTTAAAAAAATTTGACATTATGGATGTTCAATAATATCATATAAATTCAATTTTGGACAACCATCCTCATTTTACACGATTCTCGGTTCCTGTATATAAGTATAGCGATCATGAAACAAACAGATTCGAACAATGAAATTCAACCCCTTAACCCATCAAAAAATCCATGAATGAACTTAATTAAATGAATATTATGTTATGGAATTATTAATTAATGGACCTAAATTTTATTATTCAGGTCATTAAGATCAAGTAGAGAACACCTTCGGTCTTGAGGTAAAGGTTTCTTCATCTCACTTCCATTTTTGTGAGATATTCTGTATTCACAACTATTACTAGTGTATGGTGTATGTATACTACCCATTTATGTTTAATATAAAAAATATCTTTATTTTAATTATATTCAATGCATCGTTTGAGTATTATTAATTTTTGTGCATACTATTCAATTGATTACAAAGTTGTAAGTATTTTCTACCCGAACCTCCATTTTCATTCGGGTTTCTTTATTGTCTACTCAACTCAATGAAATTATTATTTATTTTTATGTACTCATCATAAATTCTGTGTGAATATTTTATATATGATTTCCAATCATAATCCTTCTTTATTTTATGGGGAGTTACATGTTTTAAAAGAAACTTTCAAAAATTCTTCTGAAATGCAAGCCCAATTCAAGGAACTTCTTGAATTCTTAACCATTTTGAAGTTTAGTATATAATTTGTCTTAATAAAAATTTATCTTTATAAAATCAAAAAAAAATAACAATAAAAATCTATTTTGGTTAATTTATGGTTTTATGAAATCAAATATGCTTTTGTACTTTAAAGTATCTTCAATGAATTTCTTAAACCGCACTAAAATGTTTTAATTATAAAGCTTATTTAAAAAAAACATTTACATGATTTCACTTCAATGGGAAATAATTTATGCCTCAAATATAATCTCAATTTCCTTTAATTTTATTTTCTAGGATATACATGTTTAAAACCAGATTTATGACAAATACTAATGATTTTACAAAAGAACTCTTCTTTCCAAAGTTTAAATTTTTCTCACCTCACTTTAACTTTTATGAGATATATGCCTTGTTCACCACTTATTCATTGCATGTGGTTTATGAACTTACCCTTGGTATATCATATCAATAGTATCCTTATTCTCATGATATTATAAGGTATTATTATTTGAATGTTTCAAGGTGGATGGGACACTTTGGAATGTTTAAGGATTATTTCCTCAAGAATTTCTCAATGGTCTCATTTAAAAGTATCTTTATTTATGTCAACATCCATTGATGAATCTTTTATTTCATATAGGTTTATATCATATGATATAATCTACAATATTTTGTTGAAGGGTTTTTAATTAGTTTGAATGTGTATGTTCTATCTTTATAACATTCACCAATTTACTTCGAATGGTTAGTGTTTATGTTTAATATACAGGGAAAGTTATTTAAATTTCATATGTTAGTTTCAATATGAATGTATATGTTGTCTATGTTTATCCCCGCTCATATGAGGAATAAATTAGACTTAGTAAGTGACTGGTGGGTCCTTCTATAGCCCCTCGATGCATCAGTAGGTCTCATGAGACAAACTATGGTCTTGGCATGAGGCCTTGACGGTATGGTTATGATGCCCCGCATTATGCATTCCCTCATTATGAAACTAGTAATTGAAAGTTTATGTGGTTATTCAATTGGTAGAATACCCATGATTATAATTTATTATGTCATTATTTATTCATCTCTTATTCCTACCGTAATGTGTTCAAATTTATTATTAAATGCATGTGTTTTTAGTTATCATGCCTAATGTTTATGTTTATGATATATTTCACTGTATTTATTACCCTTACTGATCATCTAATCTCACCTCTTTCTTATGTTTCATTTTATCTGGACATGAAAATTTTATTATGAATGACTTGTAGGGATAAACTTAGAGTTGTAGATGTTCCCAATAAAACTTATATGTTGTTTTTCATTTCAAGTTGTAATGTTGAACCTATGTGTGTATCTAGTTTTCCAAAACTACTAAACTACTTGGTCCTTCAGGATATGACTTTCTTGTAAGCATGTCAATGTAATGGAATAATTCACCAGCTCCGAGCAACTGGGGTCGGGGTGTAACAGTTGGTATCAAAGTAATATTAGTAGAAAATTTGGAAACTAGATTTATAAAATGTAGATTAGGGAACAAAACCCTAAGATAGACTTGATTATACACATACAAAAACATCCTAGAATTTTTGTAAGGAATAGATTATGTGGATCTTTATAGCAAATACATCTCTTTTTGGATACTACAAGTGGGCGTGGTTCTAGTAAAAATGTACCTATGAGTTTTGAGCTTGACCTAAGGTATCCCGGTACACGACAGCATGCCTTACTGCACACTTGGTTTGACACTCCTGGGGGATATTCTTAGGATAATTCACATTTTCATTACAATCCGTTGTGAAGGATTTATACCCCTAATGTAACTAGAGTATATGGTTCTAGGATTTGTGATGCAAAAATTTATGTCAAGTGTTATACCATGTTTAGAGTTATATAGAGTTTATAATTTTATGATATAATATAGTATATGGAATTGATTAGAAATGGATCCTAGAAGAAATAATGAGAACTTCACCAATTCTGATGATACAAAGAGTAAGAAGGATCATATATCTAATGGTCTTAATCCATCATTTAGAAGTAAGATATTCTACCATGTATCCTCATCGTTTGAGGGAATAGTATCATGTGTTAATAAGGTATGTAAATAATTCTCTGAGTCCTATGGATTTTAAGGGAAGAAAAATAAGAAGGGGGTGGTAGAGAAAAACATGGATAAAGGGAAGAAGGGAAAGAAGGGTTTTCCCACATGTGATAATTGTGGAGAGAATCACCCTTGTAAATGATTTAAGGGAATGAGATTTTTTTATAAGTGTGGAGAAAAATTACACCAATTTCCCGATTCCAAGGGCAAGAAAAAAGTTTCCAATGTACAATGCTTCAACTGTAACGACACGAGACACTATGAGAATCAATATCCCAAACGTCAAAGGAATATGTCCCAAATTATGATACTAGATAATGATCAATTCATGATACTGCCACAGATGAAGTAGAATTATTGATATTCCTCACCAAGAATCATGTCATTTGAATATTTTTTCAGCAATGTACTATTTATAAGAATTATGGAATATATGAGGATTGTACTGCAGTACTATTTCATTAATAATTTGAGGTCGTATGATGAATTGTACCAAGGATAAGTGACTCAGAAGAAAGTTAATATATTGGGAAAGTATATGGTTTAGGGAAAAACAACCCTAAATATATTCCTAATGATTAATATAATGATGAAGAAATGATTGATTTGGATAAGTACTAACTACCTCAAAACTGATTATTGACTTGTCGATAAGTGGTATATGCTATCATTGATGGAGTTTACAACACTTTTGGATATAATAAATATATAAAATAGCATGTGTAAGGATGAATTCATGTTTTCCAATAATTCTTTATGGTAATTTGAGTTATTACCATATTTCAAGAGGATGCATGATGAATATATTCACATGTTTGGAATGTAAAAATTTAAGGATGCTTCGTGTTGATTAAAGGAAAATAAAGTAACAGATGCATTGAGCAGGATAGATCATAGAGTTATAAAAAAATGAGGATTTCTAAGGACCCCGTGTACATGGATATAACAAGGATGGATTGGGAATGATTCTAATGTATTGGATCATGATCTTTTGGAAAGTTAAACCCTTTATGAAATGGTTTAAGTTGATCATTGTATGAGGTTTTAGAGATTAATGTCACCACATGATGCAACCTATTCTAAGAGATGAAGTATAGATATTTCAGGGCACAAACAAAGGATAAGATTTTGTTTATGAAATAGAAATGTATATCTGTACTCTTATAGAGTGTAATAATTCCTCAGCTCTATGAAAATAGTCTTAAATAAAAATGTTGTCCCATTATCATTTTTTTCTTCATGATATCATTGAAATTTCTCATAAATATAGTTTATAGTTTTGTGGTAATGATCTTTCATCTAAGCGTGTTCTCTATTAGTTTCCATAAGAACATGATGGTTTTATTATTATTCCATGACCACGTTGTCTAATTATAATGCGTAGTTTGGTAGAAATCAATGCATTTACATTTCCCTCTAATTAAGAGGATATTTTCACTATATTCCTTATGCGGGTTTTCCACAATGGAATTTTCAAGTATCAACCATTAACATTTGAATTTAAATTAAAGTTTTGAGGATGAAATTTTTGTCTGGAGGGGATAATGTAACACCCCAAGGATTTTAAAATAAATTTAATATTAAATGCATAAACCAATGAGTCTCTACAAAACAACACTTTTTTATAACCTAACCAATGAACATAATTTTTCCACTTTTTTGTTTTGAATTTTTAAAATCTGGCATACATGGTTGCATTCAGGGTGATTTTTGGAGTCTGATAGAACAAACCTAATTTTGATGAATAGTAATGTATCCTTATGAATAGTAACTTGACCCTTATGAATAGTAATTTACACTTAGGAATAGTAAATTGACCCTTATAAATAGTAATGTTCCATGATGAATAGTTATTTGACCCTTATAAATATTAATGCACCTTTATGAATAGTAACTTGACCCTTATGTGTAGTAATGTACTCTAATGAATAGTAACTTGACCCTTATGAATAGTAATGTACCCTTGTAACACACTGACCCCTCTAGACCAGTGCCGGTACATTTATTGTTACATTGGAATGGTTAAAAGGAATGAAATCCTTAAGGAATGATCAGTTTAGTAGTCTTGAAGAAACTAGATACATAGATGTAACTCAAATCACATTGGAAAAAGTTACAAAAATACAATACATAACAAAAACTAAAAACTACATCCACTGAAACTCAATAAATGATCTCCTCTTAATAACTTTTTGAAGGTAAAAAAATGAAAGGGGTGATCTCAAATGCTCATTAAGGGTTAAAAATAGTATAAACATGAATTCAATAATAAGTGAATCATAAACAATTTGACATAATCAATATGGCATAGTGAATAAATGAAAAAATCACGCCATTAACAAACTGAGAATAAAACAACATCCATAGATTTTGTCATAGTGAAAACCTCATGGATAGTAATAGCTGATAATGAATAAAGATAATTATTATTAATTGGACATCATGTATCTGGCACATGATTCCATAATACCGTTAAAACAGTTTAGTTTTGTGGGTAGAAACCCATCTGATTTTTTGAAACAAACTCGAAGGGTTTGATGCCAACTGATTTGTCTCATGAGACCTGTCGATGCATCGAGGGGATATAGTGGGATCCACCCACCACTGTAAGTCCAAAACATTATTTATATATAGATTTAATACAAGTTCAATTTTCCTTCTCAATATTCATATAGAGTATAGAATACGAATTCATCAATATTTCCATAGTTAAAACAACTTTCCAAATTAACACCGTATGTGAAATGGTATACAGCTTAAGAAAATAGTAATATCCATGCTACAAAAAAAATAGATATTTACCAAAATTATAATTTCAAATGAAATATGATCTCAAATGGGTAGTAGATACACCACATAAGAAATATTAGGTGCACAATACCAAGTAGGCCTCAATGAAATAGAAATTCAGACAGAGTCACTTACCATATTGTAATCAATTGAATATTTTGACCAAAAGTCAATAATCACTAAATTAATCACATAATACCATTTATATAAATATAATAATGATATTATATATCAAATTTAAGTACACATATACCATATACAAGAAATAAAAGGCGGACAATGGAAATATCACGGAATTAAAAGTGAGGTGAGAAACCCCTTACCTTATGCTCGAGTGTGTTCTTCGTTTGTTTTAATGACCTGAATAATCAAATTTATATTATTTAATTAAAAATTAAAGAACCTAATATACATGTAATTGATTTAGTATAACCTTATTAGGTTCATTCATGTCCCTTTTTATGGGTTTAAGAGGTTCGATTTTATTGTTTTGGAAGCATTTTCTTCCTTGGTTTTCATGATTGGTTTACTTGTATTCATGAATGGAAGTTTGTTTGATGTGTGGTTAAACATAAAGAATTGTTAATATATCTTATTAATAAAATTTCATTTATATAAATGATCTTATAATGATTTTGGGTTATATACCATGATGATGAATCATTAGTTAAAAGTTAATTACAGATGTTTGGATTAACTTGGCGGTTTTGTTCATAATGAACTTGTTTTGTATTATTATTTTATATTATGAGTGTGTAAGTATTACAGAACATTAATGATATTAAATACATATATTATTATCTGGTTCAACCATAAAAATGGTTTCATGACCAGAATTAAACAAGGTAATGAAAATTGAGAACCCGTCATCCTTAAATGTGATAAATTAACACATCTCGGACGGTGTTTTCATTTTTTAGTAAAAGAGGAGGGGAAAGAGAGATGATGATAAAATATTACATTAGAATAATATAATTCCAGTTCATTTAAGGTAATGTAATTATCATAGAATTTTGATGAGGGGAGATTAGGAAATAAGTAGAAAATAAAGTAACTCAAAATAGAAGAAACTTGAGAAATCTCTTATGAAAATTCGGCAGCCTAACGACGTCACTTAAAATTTCATAAAATATTTTGATGAGAGAAAGAGGGTATCAAATCACTCTTACATAATATGGAAATAAAGGGGAATATTTAATGACATAAACCATTATAATCCAATTGAAAATAAAAGAGAAAACATAAAATGAAAGCTTTAAGAAAAGAGAAGGGTGGTAGATTCCCTTACCTTGAAGAGTAATTCCCAAAACATGAAGGTTGGGACCTTGGGGTCTTGAGGACACCTTGGGAGGATTCCTAGGGAGGAAAAACTACCAGATATTTGAGAATTATGGATTTTTAATGAAGGAAAATGAAGGTATGAGTGGGTATTTATAGTAATTAAGAGGGAGTTTTTTTATTAATTACAAGGGACACCTCATTAGTGGTTTTTGAAAAACCATGGGCTTGCCCATGGTATTTGCCCATGGTTTTAGCTACTTGGAACAACTCATGTCATATGTTACTATAAAAAATTCTTCCAGACATTTATATTTAATTATTACATCATTATGATGTCATTAAACTACCGAAAACTCAAAACTGTATTTTTACTATTCACAAAAAATTCAAGTATTTTTAAAAAATCCCAAAAATTAACCCAAACCATTTTTCAATGTGTAGAATTCAAAAATGAACTCCATTTTTGAAAATAATTTTCTAAATATTATTAATTTAATTTTTATATTAAATCATAGTTAATTCGAAAAATAACAATTTTAAAGGTATAATTAGTTTTATATCACATTGAAAAATTAATTAAGATCTCATTATCTTATTACCTTAAGAAAATGAAATATTATCATTATTTTCTATTCATAAGAGTCATATTACTGTTCATATTACTATTTATAAGGGTATGTTACTATTCATAAAAAAATCAGGTTGGTTCTATCAGGCTCCAAATGACTTACTGATCACAACTCTAGATAACCATTTTTCGAAATACAAAACATAGAAGTGGAAAGTTTATGTTTAATGGCTAGGTTATGACTATATCCTAAATAACCAAATGTTGTTTCAAAGGAACACAGTGATTTATGAAATATAGGCTATGAATAGAATGTATTTAAGAGAATCATACCATAAAATTTTTAGGGTGTTATAACCCTTATGAATAATAACTTCACCCATGGAAGTATAAATAAAATTTAGGCACCTCATAAATGAGAGTGAATGTTTTAAAAAATAATAATTAAGTGTTGGTATTTCTATGAGTAATAAATATATAATTTCAATTTTAATTAAAAAAATTGATTTAAAATAAAATTTATATTCATAAAATGTATTCCTGAATAAATATTTTGTTGTCTTTTAATTTTAGGATAAGTTTATGAGACCTCAGTTTATTTTTGAACGTATTATAAAATCAGTTTTAAATTTAAAAACTATATTTTTTTAATTAAATAATTATTTTATTAAAAATTTAAATTTATATTATTTAGAAAATTATTTTGATAAAATTCAGTCTATTTTTGAATTCTACATGTCAAAAAATGGTTAGGATTCATTTTTTGGATTTTTCTGAAATACTTGTATTTTTGTGAATGGTGAAATTCGATAATTTATGAAATACGCTAAATAAATGAATTTCTGTAGCATTCTTGAGTCATGGATGATGTAAATGGCCATTGGTTCAAAATCACATGCACTTATTACTGTTTTTAGTCATAATAATCAAACAATATTTCTTGTCTGGAACAAAATAATTAAATAATTAATTAAATATTCAAAATTCACTCCTCTCCTCCACTATACCCCCCCCATCACTCCCTCATCTATTTAATCCTCTCAAGCCTTTTGCCTTATATAAATTCTTCCCAAATCTCCTACCAAGATCCTTCTCCATGTTCATCAGCCCTTTGTCTCATAAAACGGCAAAAACCTCTACCCTAAAGAGGCTCTCAAGGAAGATAACTTCAAGAGGTAAATTCCTCTGGTCATTTCTTTTCTTTCGAGTTCCTTTATTTTCTTTTTTATACTCACCTATCCTCATTAAAATGTTATGAAAACTCCATTACCTTAAATATACTGTAATTTTGTTATGATGATGGAATAATTTATTATCATCTCTCCTTTACCCTTCTTTTATGCTAGTAGTAAAAAAACACCATCTGAGATGTGTTAATTTACCACATTCAAGGATGATGGATTTTCAATTTCTATTACCATCTTAAATTATGGTCATCAAAAAATTATTATGGTTGAAAAATACTATAATATATGTATTATATATCATCTATGGTTTTGGAATCTTTTTGTACATGTGGTTTTGATTCATAAAGAAAAATGAGTTTGTTGTGTTCAAAAACCGCCAATTAACCCAAACGATTATCATTAAATAATTTATATAATGATTCATCTTCACTACAAGTGAAAAAATTAAATTTACAAAAATTTAACCTTTTTTATGTTCTCTAATAATATATAAATTCAATTCTGGACAACCATCCTCATTTTACATGATTCTCCATTCCTGTATATAAGTTTATCGATCATGAAACAAACAGAACCAAACAATGAAATTGAACCTCTTAACCCATAAAAAATGCCATGAATGAACTTAATAAGGTTATAATAAATACATCACATTTATAGGAGGTTCTAGAATTATTTATTAATGAACATAAATTTTATTATTCGGGTCATTAAGATCAAGTGGATAACACCTTCGGACTTCAGGTAAGGGTTTCTTCATCTCACTTCTATTTTTGTGAGATATTCTGTATTCACAACTATTACATGTGTATGGTGTATGTATACTACCAATTGATGTTTCAATCATGAATATATTTATTTTCATGATATTAAATATATCATTTGATTATTATTAATTTTGGGACATATGATTCAATTGATTACAAAGTTGTAATTATTTTCTACCTGAACCTCTTTTTCATTCGGGTTGCTCTTATTCCCTACTCACCTCAATAAAATTCTTATTTATTCCTATGAACTCCTCATAAATTATGTTTGAATATTATATATAGGTTTAGCAATTATAATCCTTCTTTATTTTATGGTGAGTTACATGTTTTAAAAGAATATTTCAAAAGTTATTCTGAAATGCAAGCCTGATTTACGAAACTTCTCGAATTCTTACCTATTTTGAATTTCACTATATAATATATTTTAATCAAATTTTATCTTTCTAAAATAAAACATTTTAACATGAAAAATATATTTTGGTTAATTTCTGGTTTTATGAAAGTAAACATGCCTTTGTGCTTTAAAGTCTCTTTAATGAATTCCTTAAACCGCACTAAAATGTTGTAATTCTAAAGCTTCTTTAAAAACTCTTTTTACATGATTTCACTTTAGTGGGAAATCATTTATGCCTCAAATGTAATTTCAATATACTTACCTTTTTTTGGGATATACATGTTTAAAACCAGATTTATGACAAATACAAATGATTTTCCAAAAGAACTCATCTTTCCAAAGTAAAATATATTTTTCTCACCTCACTTTATCTTTTATGAGATATATGCCTTGTTCAACACTTATTCCTTGAATGTAGTGTATGTAATTCCCCTTTTTATATCATATCAATAGTCTTATTATTATCATTATATTCTAAGGTATTATGATTTGAATGTTTCAAGGTGGCATGGGACACTTTGGAATGTTTAAGGATTATTTCCTCAAGAATTTATCAATGGTCTCATTTAAAAGTATCTTTATTTATGTCAACATCCTTTGATGAATCTTATATTTCATAGAGTTTTATATCTTATGATATCATCTATAATATTTTTTTTGAAGGGTTTTTTATTATTTTTAAAGTGGATGTTCTATCTTGATACCATTCACCAATTTAATTCAAATAGTTAGTGTTTATGTTTAATGTACGGGGAAATTTATTTACATTTCATATATTAGTTTCAATATAAATGTATATGTTGTATATGTTTATCTCTGCTCATATGAGGAATAAATTGGACTTATTAAGTGATGGTTGGGGCCCGCTATAGCCCCTCTATGAATCTATAGGTCTCGTGAGACAAACCATGGTCTTGGAATGAGGCCTTGAAAAAATGGATATTTATGGTCTTGGCATGAGGCCTTGACTATATGGTTATTATGTCTCACATTATGCATTCCCTTATTATGAAACTTGTAATAGAAAGTTCATGTGGTTATTTGGCTAGTAGAATACCCATGATTATGCTTTATTATGGCATTATTTATTCATCTCTTATTCCGACCATAATGTGTTCAAGTTTATTCTTAAAGGCATGTGTTTTTAGTTATTCATCATGCCTAATGTTTATGTTTATGATATCTTTCATTGTATTTCTTACCCTTACTGAGCATCTGAGCTCACCCCTTTCTTATGTTTCATTTTCTCAAGACATGAATAAGTTTATTATGAATGAATTGTAGGGATAAACTTAGAGTTGTGGATATTCCCAATAAAAATTATATGTTCTTTTTTATTTCAAATTGTAATGTTTAACCTATGTATGTATCTGATTTTCCAAAACTACTAAACTACTCGGTCCTTCAAGATACGATTTTCTTGTAATCATTCCAATGTAATGAAATAATGCACCATCTCTGGAAAACTGGGGTTAGGGGGTAACAATTGAACTTAAATATTTTTGAAAAAAATGAATCTGGAAGAATTTTTTCAAGTCGAAATTATTTATGAACCATAATTTTTACCACTTTTTAATTGATTTTTTTTATTGTGTATCAGTGTCTTGTCTTATTTAATAATACTTACTTTTCTAGAAATCAATTAGAACTATTCCTTGAACATGAATTGACATACAAACCTTTCCCTTGAACTGAATTTTTGAAGAGGCGACTAGCTAGTACACTTTTAAACATGTTTTGAGTTGTTTTTATTTATGTTGTTTGGTGAAAACTACCTTGATTGTTCTTGTAACCATTTTAATATGTTTTTAATCTTAGGAATTTCCAAAAAAAAATGAACTTTAAAATTTTATCTACATGTTTTATCTACCTTGGATTCAACATTGAGGATAATGTTGGGATTTAGTGTAGGGGACAGGTTATTTCAATGTATTAAACTATACCGCAATGTGAGCCCATCGAAAACCACTATAATTTTTCAAATTTTATTTTTTCTCAAGTTACAATAAATCATTTTCAATGGTTTTAATTTTTTTTGAAGTTTGAGTGATATGTAGCCACTTTAAGGAGGTTAATTATATATTACCCCATGGATATAGTTGAGTAAAACATTTTCATTCCCCTATTGAAAAGTGGTGTACTTTGGTAAAAAAAATTGTGTGAATGTTATACAATTATCATTTCCCTTAAATTTTTGAATTTAGATTCAAACTTAAAATATATGCATTCAAATGAATTATGAAATGAAAATCCTAATCAAGGTTAAAATTAATTATTTTATTTTTTAAACTTATGGATGAGTTATTTATACTTCATTCTAATTTATGAAGTTTTCTTATTCAAATAGAGTGTCTAAATTATTTTGTCTTATAATTTGTGTGAGTTTGTTCTCTTGGAGGTAAAGAGAAGTTTGGACTTTTAGTTGAATGAAAATTGAAATGGGTTCAATCTAAATTAAAAATTTTAATGTAGTCATTTTTGTAAAACAACAATCATTTTTTCACTAAAAACACTTAATTTCTTGGGGATAACATATTTTCACTACTTAATGAAATCCAAGGGGGAAGACCATTTTGAGAACAGGTTTTTTGTGGCCATCCAGTATTTCAAATTTAAGATTCTTTTCATCCCAATGATTTTGGATCATTATTTTCTTGAGGACAAGAAAAACCATAGTGTGTGGTAATTGATGTGGATATATATTGATACAATTTTTCCACATAATATCTTTAATTTAATTATGATTTTGTTTTTAAAATAATGTTTTAATTGGATAATCTATTTTGTGTTAGTTTTTTGTTAAAATAATAAAATTGTTAAAATATTGATTTTATGGTTAATTAATTTTTCTTTTATATTTTAATTATAATTTTTCCCATATTTAAGACTTTATTTAATTTTATATATTTTTTTAAAATTAATATTTAAACCTCTTTATTTAATTTTATTTTTTATTTATTTAAATTATATTTTCCTTTTTTTTTATTTTTAATTAATTAATTGAAGTGTAGAATTTATTTTATTTTATTAAAATAAATTAATAATTAGTGATATGTAAATATAATTTAATTATTTAATAATTTTATATTTTATTTATTTTATTTTATTAAATAATTAGTTAATTATTTTAAGCATTTTTTTAATATTTAATCTTTTATTTTTTTTTAAAAATTAATTATTTTGAATTGATTATATTTAATGTTATGTTATGTTTTAATTAATTAAATAATGATATTTTTTTATAATATTTTTTTATTTTAATTAATTTCCTTTAATTTATGGCATGCAGTTTAATTCATGTAAGGGGTTTCTTGAAGTGGTCGTGTAGCTAATTTCTGGAAGCAGGTGTGTGGCCAATATGTCTTCCTAGAAAATTTCTAAACCAACCACATACCCAATATATTCACATATCCATTTTGTTAAGGAACTCACATATCCAGATTCTAAGGTGCTGCATTGGAAAATTCCACATACCTGATTGCATTCATGTATCCAAATATTCAAGCATGTGAATCATCATGTACCCAATTATCTCAGAAACTCCAGAGCCTGTTGAAGGAGATGACACCTGGTGTCACTTCCACCGATCCTCATTTACCTGATTTCGAAGGAATCACCTTGAACCTTCCATTATAGATCTAAAACCGGGAGATCATGGGGATGATTCAAACTGATATGAAACTGAATCTGATGTTGTTTAAGATCAAATAGGATCCTCCGCATGAATATTTTATAATCAAATACAAAGCTTCATTGAGAAGCTAAAGGCAACTCAAGGCCAGTGATAATTGAGATTGGAGCTATAGAAGACGAACCCAAAGGTTGGTCTGCTATTGCTGTCGAAACTGAATCGAGTCATTGCTTATATCTAGATATAGCACAACCACAATGAAGCTTACCCTAGACCCCACTTTTTTCCTTGGATCCAAATCAACACCACTGTAACTAAGAATCTAGTGAACCATATCTGGAACTAACCGACCATCGAATAAAGGAGTTCATGGAGCCAAAGATGAGTCTGTTCTATTTAAGTATAATGACCGGTGACCGATTACCAAATGTTAAAGACCCATTCCAATGAGGATTTTAGTTGTCACGACCCGTCCTCGGGGCCCGTGCCGTGACTACCCCAAACCCGCCTTCCATAGGCCAGGGGCTGGCGACTAGCACCAAGGCGTAAATCCCGGTAAAAAGGGAAGGCATTGCCTTTGTAAAGTAAACAAGCACCACAGAGTAAGCAAGAGGAAAAGTAAACACTAAGTAAAAACAGAGTACAACTGAAGTGCGGAAAAGTAAATGGGCCAGTATACAAACCCAACTGAAAGTAAAGTACAACTCGAAAGGGAAAACAGCAACTGTAAAGTAAAAGCCGCTACACCGAGTTGTCCACTGGAAATCCCACCTGAAGGGTGGGTACAGATAGCTCCAATGCTCCTCGGGTCCCGCCGTCCGCTCCGAGCACGTCCCGCCCAGTGTTCCACCTCCAGGTACCATCCTGCTCTGCAAGCCTCAGCCACAATCAACGCTGTCCGTCGTCTGCAACCAACACAACGTAGTGCGGGCATAGCCCGTGCAGGGGTGAGTATAACGATACTCAGTAGGGACCCCGAGACCCTCAAGGTCTCACTAAAACCAACAAGGATAACCACAAGAAGATCTCAACAGATAACCTCTACTTAGATATATGCCCATACATATACCTAAGTTATCAAGTAACCCATCTCAATCATGAGGCAAACACAAGGTCAAAAGTCTCAGCTCAAACCAGGATTTTCATCATCGAAACCGTAACTGCTGAAGAGCTCCGTCTCTGGAGTGTACAGTGGTCCTGTCACAACTCCGAGGTACTGCTCACTAACTTAAGACTGCTGTAGTACTCCACCTATCGAGTATTGCGGGCCAGCCGCTACCACCAAGCGCTCCCATGTGCCGCTACAACCAAGCGCTCCCATGTGCCGCTACAACCAAGCGCACCTCTGTCGTGGGTCTTCCGCTACAACCAAGTGCTCCCATGTGCCGCTACAACCAAGCGCACCTCTGTCGTGGGTCTTCCGCTACAACCAAGCGCTCTCATGTGCCGCTACAACCAAGCGCACATCTGTCGTGGGTCTGCCGCTACAACCAAGCGCTCTCATGTGCCGCTACAACCAAGCGCACCTCTGTCGTGGGTCTGCCGCTACAACCAAGCGCTCCCATGTGCCTCTACAACCAAGCGCACCTCTGTCGTGGGTCTGACGCTACAACCAAGCGCTCCCATGTGCCGCTACAACCAAGCGCACCTCTGTCGTGGTTCTGCCGCTACAACCAAGCGCTCCCATGTGCCGCTACAACCAAGCGCACCTCTGTCGTGGGTCTGCCGCTACAACCAAGTGCTCCCATGTGCCGCTACAACCAAGCGCACCTCTATAACACACCGAGTCATTCGATCAGCAGTCGTCGGGTCTCAGTCAGCTACACGGTCTCCGTGCTCCGCCCGCTCGTCTCCGGGAGGGTCCGCTCCACGAGCTACTGGTCGATACTCCAAGTATCACAAAGTCCCTCAAGGAAGTATCTCAAAGGACCACCTCGTCATAGGGGTCTCAACGCAACAGACGGCGCGTCAATCGAACGCCCGGTCTGTGAGTTATTAGCCTTTTCGTCCCGGGGGGGCGGTTGGTTCTGTGTGCGAACCAATCCGGCCGTAACTCAACTATACCCCGAACACTCATAGGGTATACTCATAGGGACCATTTTTCAACGTGATCACCAACGCCGCTGACGGTTCGTCAAACGGACGTCTGGTCTGAAAGATATCAGCTTTTCCGTTCCAGGGGCCCGGTTGGATTTCAGTGCGATCCAACCCGGCCACAATCCACTGTAACCAAAACTCGGGCGAAGGATGCCAAAAGTTCCGTATCGTCAACAGGAACTCAACCCAATAGACGGCGCGTCAATCGGACGCCCGGTCTGAGAGTTATTGGCTTTTTCGTCCCAGGGGCCCGGTTGGTTTTTTTAAGGCAAAACCAACCCGACCGTACTCCACTTGCGTCCAAATCTCGGGCGGAGTAAGCCAAAAGATCTGTCTCACTAAGAGGAAACTAACAAAGCTAACGGCACATCAATCGGACGTTCGTAGCTCAAGATATGAGCGTTTCCGCTCTGAGGGCCCGGTTGGTTTCGTGTACGAACCAACCCGGCCAAACCCAAAGTATTCTGAAACCTTGAGTGCGATAAACCGAAACGACCGTCTTGCTCCAAGGATTGTGTTTTTGCTGACGGCGAGTCGTTTGGAGGCCCGTAGCTCAAGTTACGGGCGTTTGAACGAAAGTCGTCCGAAGACGGGGGTCCGGGCCCGGGCCGACCCGGCCCGACCACCCCCCCTGGTTGGCCCGAACCGGGTCGGGTCCGACCCGGTTGGCCCGGCCCGGCCCGGCCAGGGCCGGTCCGGCTCGGCTCGGCCGAGCGGCCGAGCGGCCGACGCGGGGGAAAGTCGCCGCCCCGCGTGACACCCCCGCGGCACCCGCGGGGTGTCGGCCAGACAGCCGGACGCGCCGCGTGACAACCCCGCGGCACCCGCGGGGTGCCGCCCTGGACACCCGCGGGGTGCCGCGTGACAACCCCGTGGCACCCGCGGGGTGTCGCCCTGGACACCTGCGGGGTGCCGCGTGACAACCCCGCGGCACCCGCGGGGTGTCGCCCTGGACACCCGCGGGGTGCCGCGGGACAACCCCGCGGCACCCGCTGGGTGTCGCCCTGGACACCCGGGGGGCGCCACCGCCTCCGACCGCCGGAGTCGCTCCGGTGGCCCGTTTTCCTTCCCGTCTGCGCCGTTGCTCCTCCCGGGACTCGTCCTTCACTGCGAAAACATCAAACATCCGTTGCGGCACGTTCCGTCATCGCCCGTCAAATCCGCACAAAACGAAGAACGGCGGAGGGTCGTCGGGCCGTGTTCGTTTGGCCCGCACCCTCCGCGTTAGAGATAATCAACAGGAGAAAATAGAATGTTCAGCACATGAACCAACAATTTTAATAAAATAAAATTGTTTCTTTGATTCCGGATCTTTAATTTTTAAAGAATGTTCACGGGAATATAAGGAGGGATATTTCCAAAAATATAAAATCCCTACCTCGCTGGACGTCGCGTGTGAGCGTTCTTCGCAGAAATTGCTCGTCGCGGAAGGTGGAGATTTTCGCGTCGTCGCGGAAGGGCGTCGCGTCGTCGCGGAACACGGCGTTGAGTCGGCGAACACAACGCACCCTCATGCAGCCGATTGAAGATCCGTCGCGGAGGAAGAGACGTCGCAGAAGAACGTTGTCGGCGTCGCGGATCACGGCGTCGTGTCGTCGATTTTCGGGTTCGGCGTTCTTCGCGTTCTTCTCGTTCTTCGCTTTCTTCGCGAAGGAGGCTGAAGGTTCAAGGATCCTTTCTCAACGAGTAATCCTCCAAAAGAAAATTAAGAAAAAAAAATTCCTTGAAATTTACGGGTCTTTACATTACTCCCACCACAGGGCTTTACGTCCCCGTAAAGCTTCAACACAAACTAGGGATACCAAGGCGGTACTGAGCATGCATCTGAGCCTCCCGCTCCCATGTTCTCTCCTGGAGGTTCTCGTGCTGCCATCTGATGCGCACAAGAGGAATCGATCGCCCACGTAGGACCGCTCCTGTCGATCCTCTATCTCCATCGGAACCTCCGTAAAAGTCGCCCCATCATCCATGTCTAGCTCCCCATGGTCAATGATGTGCGTCGGGTCGTGCACGTATCTCCTCAGCTGAGATACGTGGAAGACGTCGTGCACCCGGTGCAACTGAGGTGGCAGAGCCAGGCGACAAACCACCTCGTCAAATCTCCGCAAACCACGTCGAGGTAAGACCCGCAAGAAGACGTGGTCGCCATCCTCGAACTCCAGTGGCCTCCGCCTCTTGTCAGCATAAGGCTTCTGCCGGCTCTGAGATGTACTCATCTGCCCCTGGATGACCTGGACCATCTCAGGTCCCACAAGAGCTGCAAGATTTCTTCTTTGCCGATAAGAGAAATCTGGTCCCATCCCTTGGATGAACCACATTCTTTTGCCTAATATAGTCAATCCCGACATGGATGGTACTAATCCATACCAAGGATGACGTCGTACGGCCTCGGCGCTACTACCAAGAGATCCAACCGTTACTCTCGCCTCAAGGGTTGAGTCACACTGTGGCATCAGTGTGTGGTAACTGGGTCTCCTCCAGTAGATGTCCCACAAGTGAGGGTCAATTCAACAGTCTAAACCGGAACCTCTTATTAACAACACAAAAGAGGACAGGAAGGAAAACATCACAAAGGTATGTGCCTTTTAATATTGCAGCTCATATTACAAAGATGCTACACAACAGCAACAAGGAACTAGAAGTACAAAAGACATATCCCCTAGTTCTGCTCCTATCCAACTACTCCCAGAGCTCCACGATCGAAGGCCTCAGCTGCCTGAAGCTGAGCTCTCCCATGTCCACCAACTCCCTGCGGTCGGGGTGGACCTCCTGGTGGTGGTGGTGCCAACACCTCGAAGTGTCTCCCACCATCGGCTACTCGGCCAGCTCCACTGCCTCGTCCGCCTATACCCTGCGGACCACCGTGGCCGAATCTCTATCTGGGAGGTCCCTCTACCACCTGTTGCTCATCTGTAAAACGAGTCGGGCAGTCTCGAGCCATGTGACCAATCCCTCCACAGGAGTAACACTGCCCACTCTCGGCACGCCTGGCTCTGACTCCACCCCGGCTCCCCCGCAAAACTGAGCCTGAGTCGTGCAGTCGACCACCGGTAGGTCTGGCCCTCTTGGACCTCTGCGCATAGAAGTAATGCCTCGTCGTGCACCTGGAGCATCAAGCTCCACCATCGGCCTGATGCTGCGTACAGTAGGCTCGCTGCGAGGATTACCATGAGGTCTGCTAGTATCCTCACTAGCCTGAAAACTCCCACCACAGCCTCGAGCCAATCCTCAGGCACCTACGGGTCTGTCTCTCCCCGGAACCTGGGTGGCCTCTGGTGCTGGAACTCGTGCAGTGCGCTCAAGCGACGTGCATCGTCAGCGGCTGGAAGCATCGGTGGCTCGGCGGGTAGAGGTACTGCCGGTGCCTCAGCTGTCAAGGGGCCCTGAACTGAGGCCTCGTCGTTGGGCGGGCTATCGCCATGCTCAACCCTCAGAACCCTAGCTGGTCGTCTGCGGGGAGGCATCCTGAAAGAAACAACGTGATACGGTCAAACGATAAGAACCTGGTGAGCTGAACTGGTTTGAGATGACTTTTAAAAACTGCTGGAAACACACACGCAATCAGTGTCTTCGTGCATTAAGTCAGAAATCGGAAGTCAGGGTCCTGGTGTACGGATACGTCGGCCGCCGCACCAACACTGGACTCCCTGGACCGATAACCACACTCAATACGCTAAACACTATTGCTTCACATAGAAGAAAGATCAGAGTCTGCGGTAGAACCGACCACCTCTGATACCAATTTGTCACGACCCGTCCTCGGGGCCCGTGTCGTGACTACCCCAAGCCCGCCTTCCATACGCCAGGGGCTGGCGACTAGCACCAAGGCGTAAATCCCGGTAAAAAGGGAAGGCATTGCCTTTGTAAAGTAAACAAGCACCACAGAGTAAGCAAGCGGAAAAGTAAACACTAAGTAAAAACAGAGTACAACTGAAGTGCGGAAAAGTAAATGGGCCAGTATACAAACCCAACTGAAAGTAAAGTACAACTCGAAAGGGAAAACAGAAAATGTAAAGTAAAAGCCGCTACACCGAGCTGTCCACTGGAAATCCCACCTGAAGGGTGGGTACAGATAGCTCCAATGCTCCTCGGGTCCCGCCGTCCGCTCCGAGCACGTCCCGCCCAGTGGTCCACCTCCAGGTATCGTCCTGCTCTGCAAGCCTCAGCCACAATCAACGTTGTCCGTCGTCTGCAACCAACACAATGTAGTGCGGGCATAGCCCGTGCAGGGGTGAGTATAACGATACTCAGTAGGGACCCCGAGACCCTCAAAGTCTCACTAAAACCAACAAGGATAACCACAAGAAGATCTCAACAGATAACCTCTACTTAGATATATGCCCATACATATACCTAAGTTATCAAGTAACCCATCTCAATCATGAGGCAAACACAAGGTCAAAAGTCTCAGCTCAAACCAGGATTTTCATCATCGAAACCGTAACTGCTGAAGAGCTCCGTCTCTGGAGTGTACAGTGGTCCTGTCACAACTCCGAGGTACTGCTCACTAACTTAAGACTGCTGTAGTACTCCACCTATCGAGTATTGCGGGCCAGCCGCTACCACCAAGCGCTCCCATGTGCCGCTACAACCAAGCGCACCACTGTCGTGGGTCTGCCGCTACAACCAAGCGCTCCCATGTGCCGCTACAACCAAGCGCACCTCTGTCGTGGGTCTGCCGCTACAACCAAGCGCTCCCATGTGCCGCTACAACCAAGCGCACCTCTGTCGTGGGTCTGCCGCTACAACCAAACGCTCTCATGTGCTGCTACAACCAAGCGCACCTCTGTCGTGGGTCTGCCGCTACAACCAAGCGCTCCCATGTGCCGCTACAACCAAGCGCACCTCTGTCGTGGGTCTACCGCTACAACCAAGCGCTCCCATGTGCCGCTACAACCAAGCGCACCTCTGTCGTGGGTCTGCCGCTACAACCAAGTGCTCCCATGTGCCGCTACAACCAAGCGCACCTCTGTCGTGGGTCTGCCGCTACAACCAAGCGCTCTCATGTGCCGCTACAACCAAGCGCACCTCTGTCGTGGGTCTGCCGCTACAACCAAGCGCTCTCATGTGCCTCTACAACCAAGCACACCTCTATAACACACCGAGTCGTTCGATCAGTAGTCGTCGGGTCTCAGTCAGCTACACGGTCTCCGTGCTCCGCCCGCTCATCTCCGGGAGGGTCCGCTCCACGAGCTACTGGTCGATAATCCAAGTATCACAAAGTCCCGCAAGGAAGTATCTCAAAGGACCACCTCGTCATAGGGGTCTCAACGCAACAGACGGCGCGTCAATCGGACGCCCGGTCTGTGAGTTATTAGCCTTTTCGTCCCGGGGGGGCGGTTCGTTTTGTGTGCGAACCAATCCGGCCGTAACTCAACTATACCCCGAACACTCATAGGGTATACTCATAGGGACCATTTTTCAACGTGATCACCAACGCCGCTGACGGTTCGTCAAACGGACGTCTGGTCTGAAAGATATCAGCTTTTCCGTTCCAGGGGCCCGGTTGGATTTCAGTGCGATCCAACCCGGCCAGAATCCACTGTAACCAAAACTTGGGCAAAGGATTCCAAAAGTTCCGTATCGTCAACAGGAACTCAACGCAATAGACAGCGCGTCAATCGGACGCCCGGTCTGAGAGTTATTGGCTTTTTCGTCCCAGGGGCCCGGTTGGTTTTTTTAAGGCAAAACCAACCCGACCGTACTCCACTTGCGTCCAAACCTCGGGCGGACTAAGCCAAAAGATCTGTCTCACTAAGAGGAAACTAACAAAGTTAACGGCACGTCAATCGGACGTTCGTAGCTCAAGATATGAGCGTTTCCGCTCCGAGGGCCCGGTTGGTTTCGTGTACGAACCAACCCGGCCGAACCCAAAGTATTCTGAAACCTTGAGTGCGACAAACCGAAACGACCGCCTTGCTCCAAGGATTGTGTTGCCGCTGACGGTGAGTCGTTTGGAGGCCCGTAGCTCAAGTTACGGGCGTTTGAACGAAAGTCGTCCGAAGACGGGGGTCCGGGCCCGGGCCGACACGGCCCGACCCCCCCCTGGTTGGCCCGAACCGGGTCGGGTCTGACCCGGTTGGCCCGGCCCGGCCCAGCCAGGGCCGGTCCGGCTCGGCTCGGCCGAGCGGCCGACGCGGGGGAAAGCCGCCGCCCCGCGTGACACCCCCGCGGCACCCGCGGGGTGTCGGCCAGACAGCCGGACGCGCCGCGTGACAACCCCGCGGCACCCGCGGGGTGTCGCCCTGGACACCCGCGGGGTGCCGCGTGACAACCCCGCGGCACCCGCTGGGTGTCGCCCTGGACACCCGGGGGGCGCCACCGCCTCCGGCCGCCGGAGTCGCTCCGGTGGCCCGTTTTCCTTACCGTCTGCGTCGTTGATCCTCCCGGGACTCGTCCTTCACTGCGGAAACATCAAACATCCGTTGCGGCACGTTCCGTCGTCGCCCGTCAAATCCTCACAAAACGAAGAACGGCGGAGGGTCGTCGGGCCGTGTTCGTTTGGGCCGCACCCTCCGCGTTAGAGATAATCAACGGGAGAAAATAGAATGTTCAACACATGAACCAAAAATTTTAATAAAATAAAATTGTTTCTTTGATTCCGGTTCTTTAATTTTTAAAGAATGTTCACAGGAATATAAGGAGGGATATTTCCAAAAATATAAAATCCCTACCTCGCTGGACGTCGCGCGTGAGCGTTCTTCGCGGAAATTGCTCGTCGCGGAAGGTGGAGATTGTCGCGTCGTCGCGGAAGGGCGTCGCGTCGTTGCGGAACACGGCGTTGAGTCGGCGAACTCAACGCACCCTCAAGCAGCTGATCGAAGATCCGTCGCGGAGGAAGAGACGTCGCAGAAGAACGTTGTCGGCGTCGCGGATCACGGCGTCGTGTTGTCGATTTCCGGGTTCGGCGTTTTTCGCGTTCTTCATGTTCTTCGCGTTCTTCGCGAAGGAGGCTGAAGGTTCAAGGATCCTTTCTCAACGAGTAATCCTCCAAAAGAAAATTAAGAAGAAAAAAAATTCCTTGAAATTTACGGGTCTTTACATTAGTTTCCGCCACCTCTAATGTCTATCGAGCTCATGAGGGTGAATCTTTGAATCTTATTCTATTCAAGACCCCATCGGAGAATACGATGATGGGTCGATAGTCACTTGAAGGAGATGATGACATTATAGCCAAATCTCTTATCGGTTTCGTAGACACTATCTCTTATAAATCTAATATGTAAGATCTTGATGAAAGTAACCTGAGCAGATGAAGGGTTAAGATTTTCATTTTTGTTTATTTTTGTTATTGTAGGGATGATTTTTGAATATTATGGGAGTGTTGAGTGTTTATTGTTGTAGTTGTGTGTTCATAGGTGATTGTATACCATGTGATTTAGGAAAGTCCTCTTTGAGACTTCAATGAACGAATAAATGCTTGTGTTGTCTAGGATTATTTTTGAATTTATTTATGAGGTTGCAAACCAAAATCGTGATGTAACAACTCAGTAAATAGTATATAAATAGTATATGATTCCAAAATCATGATGAAACGGAGATGGGTAGTGGAAATTTTCCAGTGATCAGAAAATTCAAGTTGCCTGGAATCATGTTTTGAAGGCATATTTTGAAATCCTCTATCGAGACGATTCCAACGGTGCAAACAACATCAAAAACGGAGCTAAAATGAGCTTCCTATGGCCGGTCAAGGTTTGCTCAATCTTTGGGTGCTACAATACCCCTTGACGTAGAATAAAGTATTGTTCTAAAACCAGTTAATTTTCTGGTGGTTTTTTGACCGCTGCTCCATCGAGCCACGTCATCTCCACGTCATCAGACGATCTCATCCGTTGATATTGTCTTGATCATATCTTGATAAATTGGTATCTGATTTTGACGATCCAAAAGTCGATTTCACCATTTTTGACCATTTCAGACGCTACAGTGACCTCCATTTTTTCAAATTCTGTACCAAATGTTTAATAATTGAAATCCAATGGAGAGATCATACACGGGAGGGTTGATCATGTTGAGTTCTTCAAACTACTCCATTTGGAAGTCTCTAATGGAAGATCTTCTCAATTCTAAGGATCTTTTTGACCCCATTGAGAATGAGGGAGTCAACCCCGATGCCACCAAGGAAGAAGAGTGGAAGAAGCTAAACAAGAATATGATTAGTCAAATCCGCCAATGGATCGATCACAACATTTACCACCATTTTTCTCAAGAGACTGGTGCGTATGAACTTTGGAAAAAGTTGGATAATATGTACCAGTCAAATAACACTTGAAACAAGATCCTTTTGTTCAATTGATTGATGAATCTTCGACTAAAGAGTGGAAAATCTATAGCCGAACACACCAGTTATTTCCAAATACTTGTGAACCAGTTGGTGGTTGCTGATAAGACTTTAAATGATGAATATTAGGTGAACCACTTACTCTGTACACTTCCCAATAGATGGGATACGCTTTTCATATCACTCAGAAACTCGGTGCCATGAGGAAAACTTACCATGGTGATGGTAAAAGATGCATTCTTCAATGAGGAAGCCCGAAGGAAGGATGTGAGTTACAACCAGACACAAGCTCTCATTCTGGAGAAGTGGGAGAGACAACAAGGAGGAGTTCATGGGGTAGGAACTAGAGGTCGAATAAAGAATAGAGGAAGGTCCACAGATGGCAGGAGGCCAACATACAAATACTACCATTGTGTCATGGAGGGACACATGAAGAAGAACTGTGGAAAGTTGTTATAAGAAAAGGGTCAAAGTAGCAACCAACAAAGAAGAAATGAATATGTGCATGTGAGCATCACCATAGAAGTTATTATTTGCTCCAAATATGAAGAAGAGATGTTATTTCATACATCAGGCCAAGACACAGAATGGGTGGTCGATACTGCAGCACCATACCACGTCACACCGCATCGTGAGTATTTCTTGACTTATCAAGCTGGTGACTATGGTGTAGTCATGATGGGGGATACTAGTTTGGCAAATATTTTTGGCATGGGTGATATTCAATTCAAGACAAACATTGGATAAACGATCACCCTAAAGGATGTTCAGCATGTTCCAAGTCTTCGACTCAACCTCTTATAAGGTATAACCTTTGATCGACAAGGCTATGAAAACATCTTCATAAATGGATCATGGAAGATGAAAGGAACCTAAGGATGTGAAGGGGTAATATTTTCATTTTTTTATATTTGTGTTATTTTAGGGATGATTTTTGAAGATGATGGAGATGTTGAGTGTCTATTGTTGTAGTTGTGTGTTCATAGGTGATTGTATACCATGTGCTTTAAGAAAGTACTCTTTGAGACTTCAATGAACGAATAAATTCTTGGGTTGTCTAGGATTATTTTGAATTTATTTATGAGGTTTCAAACCAAAATTGTGATGTAACAACTCAGTGAATAGTATATGAATAGTATATGATTCCAAAATCATGATGAAACGGTGATGAGAAGTGGAAATTTCCAGTGATCGGAAATTTCAAGTTGTTTGGAATCGTGTTTTGAAGGCATATTCTGAAAGCCTATGTCGTGTAGATTTTAATAGTGCAAACGACATTGAAAATGGAGCTAAAACGATCTTCCTAAGGGTGGTCAACGTTTGGTCAAACTTCAGGTGCTACAGTACCCCCTTGCTGGAGAAGAAAGTACTGTTTTGGTGCCAACGACTTTTATGGTGGTTTTCCATCCTTTGCTCCGGCAAGCCATGTCATCGCCACATCATCAACATGTCATCATCACGTCATCAGACGATCTCAATCGTTGATATTGTTTTGATCATATCTTGATCAATCGTTATCCGATTTCAATGATCCAGGAGTCGATTTCACCATTTTCGACCGTTCCAAACACAACGGTGAGCTCCAGTTTTCCAGATTATGCACCAAATGTTTCATAATTGAAATCCAATGGAGGGATCATCCACAGTAGGGATGATCATGTTGAATTATTCAAACTACTCTATTTAGAAGTCTCTAATGAAATATCTCCTCAATGCTAAGGATCTTTTTGACCCCATTGAGAATGAGGAATCAACCCTAATTCCACCAAGGAAGTGTAGTGGAAGAATTTGAACACGAATACGGTCAGTCAAATCCTTCAATGGATCGATCATAGCATTTACCACCATGTTTCTCAAGAGACTGGTGCATATGAACTTTGGACAAAGATGGAAAATACGTACCAGTCAAAGACCGCTTGAAACAAGATCCTTTTGTTGAATTGGTTGATGAATATTCGACTACAGAGTGGAAACTCTATAACCGAACACACCTACTAGTTCCAAAGCCTATTGAACCAGTTGGTGGCTGCTGGTAGAACTTTAAATGATGAAGATCAGGTGAACCACTTACATTTCACACTTCCTGATAGCTGGGATACGCTTGTTGTCTCACTCAGCAAATCGGTGCTCGAAGGAAAACTTACCATGGCGATGGTAAAAGATGCATTGTTCAATGAGGAAGCCTAAAGGAAGGATGAGAGTTACAACCAGACACAAGCTCTCGTTCTGGAGAAGCGAGAAAGACAAAAAGGAGGAGGACGTGGTTCAGGAACCAGAGGTCGAAGCAAAAACAGAGTAAGGTCCATAGATGGCAGGAGACCAACATACAAATACTACCATTGTGACATCGAGGTACACATGAAGAAGAACTACCAAAATTTGTTATAAGAAAAGGGTCAAAGTAGAAACCAACAAAGAATAAATGAATATGTGCATGTGAGTGTCACTGTAGAAGTTATTCTTTGCTCCAAAGATGAATAAGAGACATGCTTTCATACATCAGGACAAGACATAGAATGGGTGGTCGATACTTCAGCATCATACCATGTCACACCGCATCGTGAGTATTTCTTGACTTATCAAGATGGTGACTTTGGTTCAGTAAAGATGGGGGATACCAATTTGGTGGAGATTTTTGGCATGGTTGATATCAAATTCAAGACGAAAATTGGATAAATGATCACCCTGAAGGATGTTTGGCATGTTCCAAGTCTTCGACTTAACCTGTTATCAGGTATAACCTTTGATCGACAAGGTTATGACAACATCTTCATAAATTGAGCATGAAAGATGACAAAAGGATCCATCATCATCGCTCGAGGACACATATGTGGTATATTTTATAAAACTCATGTGAAGATATGTGCAGAGAGCCTCAACATGGTGGAAGGAGAAATGTCATCCAATATGTGGCATAGAAGGCTCGACCACATGAGTGAAAACGGGTTATATACCCTAACAAAGAATAAGTACATCAGTATTGGCAAGGATTCATCACTTGATCCTTGTAAATACTGCTTGTATGGGAAGCATCATAGAGTTTCATTCAATACTTCTTCATAACAGAGATTAGAGTTGTTGGATCTAGTTCACTCTAATGTATGTAGACTTAGGGAGGTGGATACACTCGGAGGTAACACATATTTCTTATCCCTTATTGATGATTCATCTCTAAGGGTGTGGGTGTTCTTCTTGAGAATGAAGGACCAAGTAATGGACTACTTCAAGATGTTCCACGCCATGGTGGAGCATGAAACTGGAAGGAAGCTGAAGTGTCTTCATTCAGACAATGGAAAAGAGTACACATCCAGAAAATTTGATTCCTAATGCAGGAGTTAGGGAATCCAACATGAGAGGATGGTACCTCACACCCCACAACACAACAGAGTTGCATAAAGGATGAATAGAACCATCATGGAGAAGTTCATAAGCACGATGAGTTTGGCTAAGCTCCCTAAGCCATTCTTGGGAGAAGCTATTCAGGTTTCATGTTACCTCATCAACTGATCACCATCAGTCCCACTGAATTTTTAGATTCTACATAAGAGATGGTCTGGTAAACATCCCTCTTACTCTAATTTATGAGTATTTGGATGTCTGGAATTTGCACATGTATCCAAGGAGCTCAGGAAGAAGCTAGATGGGAGATCTTCTCCATGCATCTTCATCGGCTATGAAGATGAGGAGTTTGGATACATGCTTTGGGACCTGAAGGAGAAGAAGGTGATCAGAAGAAGATATGTTGTGTTCCATGAGAACCAGACGATCGAGGACATTCAAAATCCTACAATTTCTCGAAGGGAAAGTGTCGAGGACTCAATTCATGATCCAACACCTATACCAGTACCACCTATCATTGAAGAGGCGGAGGTGCAAGAAGACTCATCGGCAGCGGACCAGGAGATAGTGGAGAAGGATATTGAGTAGGGGGAGACTCAATCCTCTCCATAAGAATTTGCAGAACTATCATAGGAGCTAAGTGATGTTGTGTCTCCCGAACCTAACATATCACGGGTTCGAAGATCTTCACGAGGAATGATTATGTCAACAAAATATTTGGATTCAGATGACCTGTTATTGACTGATGTGGGGGATATGGAAGGATACCAAGAAGCAGTGTCTCATCCCGAAAAACTCAAGTTTTTTCATGCAATGGAGGATGAGATTGAGTCTTTGATGAAGAAATAAACATATGATTTGGTGGAATTACCCAAAGGTGAGAAGGCACTTAAGAACAAATGGGTGTTCAAGATGAAGAAGGATGGTAGCAAAAGGGAGGTCAAGCATAAATCTCGCTTAGTTGTTAAGGTATTCCTTCAGAATAAAGGGGTTGATTTTGATGATATTTTTTCACCCATGGTGAATATGGCTTCAATCCGATTCATTTTTGGATTAGTGGATAGCTTGGACTTGGATCTTGAAAAGATGGATGTGAAGACAAATTTTCTTCATGGTGACCTCTCCAAGGAGATCTATATGAAGCATCCTGAAGGATTTGAGGTTTCTGGACAATAAAACCTCATCTAAAAATTGAAGAAAAGCTTGTACAGAATAAAAGAGGCTCCCAAGCAGTGGTATGGGAAGTTTGACTCATTCATGGTGAGTCATGGCTAAAAGTGGACTCAGGTAGACCAGTGTGTCTACATCCAGAGATTTCAGGATGGTAACATTGGTGCCCTTTTACTTTATGTTGATGACATGTTGATCATTGGGAAGGATGCAGCAAATATTATCCAGTTGAAGAAAGAGTTATCTAAGTCTTTTGATATGAAAGACTTGGGATCATATCAACAGATTTTGGGGATACAGATCATTCATGAAAGAAATATGAAGTTGTTATTTCTATCTTAGGAGAATTATGTTGAACGTGTTCTGAAATGTTTCAACATGGACAAAGCCAAACCAGTGAGCATTCCTCTTCCCTGTCATTTGAAGTTGAGCAAGAGTTCATGCCCGTCATCCAAGGAAGAATTCAAGGCGATAGAGATGATTCCATACTCCTCAACAGTTGGAAGCTTGATGTACGTTATGGTGAGTATGAGACATGACATTTCCCATGCAGTGGAAATCATGAGCCAGTTTCTCTCTAATCGTAGAAAGCAGCACTGGGATGCAGTCAAGTGGATTCTTAGGTATCTTAAAGGTACTTCAAAGTTATATTTGTGTTATGAGGGAGCTGAACCAATCTTGGAGGGATATACAAATGCAAATATGTCCAAATATCCTGATAGTAGGAAGTCTAAATCAGGATACATCTATACTTTTTCAGGAGGAGCTATATCATGGTTGTTAAGGTTGCAGAAGTGTGTCGCTTTATCCATGAAGAAAGTAGAGTACATTGCCGCTTCAGAAGCTGGAAAGGAGGTATTGTGGCTAAATAATTTTCTTCCGGAGCTTATATTTAGCTAGAATGAGTACAAGGTTCATTGTGATAGTCAAAGTGATTTGTACTTGAGAAAGAACTCCATGTATCATTCTCAGACGAAGCACATCGACATTCTCTATCATTGGATATGTGAAGTGATGGATCAACAGCTACTATGACTTGTGAAGATCCACACAAAGGAGAACCATAAGGATATGTTGACAAAGGTGGTTTCTCAGGAGAAGCTATACCTTTACAGATGGTTCAAAAAACTTCACCCAGAGGGGGAGAATTGATGGAGATATTTCCAGCTTCCTGTGGTAAGTGGCTGGTGCACCAACCCCACCAGCACCATGGCTGCTTCAACATTGGCTACTGCACATGTTAATTGTGTAGGTTACCATTATTGAATGTAGGTGAGGATTGGTTGAGGAATTTTGTCAAACATGGACTCCTCCACCATGGATATATAAGAAGGCTTTTGGATTCCTCCTTTAACAATCAGATCAATCCGATCCAAGAGAGATCTTCTAGCCAAGAGAGCCTTGAGAGCTCTATGTGAGAGAGGTGTAGAGAGAAGTTTTTGTAAGATTTGTTCGTGTTGAAATAAAGCCCATTTTTATTCCATTTTCTTTCTCTATTATCTCTCTTCGTGGTCATCGAACCACAACAATCGGATCTATAGAATACGAACCCAATGGTTGATCCGATGTTTCTGCCAAAACTGAATCAAGTCATTACTTCTATCTAGATTTGGCACAGCCACCATGAAGCTTACCCCAGACCCCACTTCTGTCCTGGGATCCAACTCACCACCACTGCAATTGAGAATCTAGTGAACCATATCTAGAACTAACCCACCATCGAATGAAGGATTTCATGGAGCCAAAGCTGAATCTGGTTTGTTTAAGGATAATTATTGGTGACCAATTTTCAAATGTTAAAGACCCATTCCAATGAGGATTTGAGTTTCCACCACCTCTAATGTCGACCGAGATCATGAGGGTGAATCTTTGAATATTATTCTATTCAAGACCCCATCAGAGAAGACGATGATGGTCTGATAGTCACTTGAAGGAGCTGATGAAGTTGTAGACAAATCTATTATCAGTTTTGTAGACACTATCTCTTATAAATCGGATACCTAGGAGCTTGATGAAAGGAACCTAAGAAGATGAAGGGTTAGGATTTTCATTTTTGTTTATTTGTGTTATTATAGGGATGATTTTTGAAGATTATGGGGGTGTTTAGTGTCTGTTGTTGTAGTTGTGTGTTCATAGGTGATTGTATACCAAGTGATTTAGGAAATTCCTCTTTGAGACTTCAATGAACGAATAAATGCTCGTGTTGTCTGGGATTACTTTGAATTTATTAATGATTTTTCAAACCAAAATCATGATGTAACGACTCGGTGAATATTATATGATTCCAAATAAATTTTAAAATTTATAATTGATTTGATGATTTTTTATTAAGGTTGTAGTTAGGATGAGTTAATTGATCATAGAATGGATTTGTTTTATAGAATCGAGTGATTTGATATTTAAGTAAGGATTATTGTGTCTACCAGGCTTGAAGAAGAATCAGGTGAGTTTTATTTTCATTCCTAGATATGGGTGCTTACTGGGTGTAATAATTTTGATGTGTCATGAGAACTAAGTAAATACATTCACTTTTTTTGAGATTTGGTTAAATTTCATATAAAAAATGAGAGTTTTTATGACACAGTGTGGTGGGGTATTTGGTTAATCAAGTACGAGAGAATCAGCATGCCAAGTTTTTTTTGACAGGTGGATTTTTATAGGGAATTTTAATTAATTTTGATGAAATATTTAATTATCTATGCTAGTGGCTAGAATTAGTTGACAAAGTTTCACTAAAGTCACTGCCATTGTGACTAGAGCTCAGAAAAATGAATGATTTCACATGACTATAACCTAAGGAAGTGGATAATTAAAATTCGTGATTCTTGGAGGAGAATAATGGAGACTTCCAAAAAATAGCATTATTATTCTATAAATTCTATATGGTCCAGATATAAATAGATTAGGAGAACAGCAACAGACCGTACAATTTTTACAGAAACCAAAGCGGAGCAACAAAGGAAAAAACTAAGAGATCTTCCAGGGAGCTCAGAAAAAGAATTATTTATGAGCATGGAGATGAAGAACTAAGGTTGATTAAATTTCATTGATATGATTGTATTATTGTTCTTGTGGTCATACCTTGTTGTTTATATCGGTGAATTTATCATTATCTTTCTATTTTCATTCAAAATGTGAATTTTCTATGGAATTATAACAGTTGGATAATCGATTGATGTTCGATAACTATTTTTCCATCATTTTGTTTCATTTTATATTCCATTGTTTAAATGATAAATTGTCTATTGGAATGTGTTTTTCATTGGGTATAGATTGTTAGGTTAGTCTCATTAAGAGTTTTTTGGCCAATTCTCATTATTGAAGCTTCACAATTCTCAATCGAGAACTATAATCATGGAGGTTTTATTCGGTCATGGCATTTGAGATCGTTGAATAATTTGAATGGATCTTGAAAAAAGGAGTTTGATTACCAAAATCTCATTCATTGGCTTTGATTTTTCAAACTTAATGAGACACACAGTTTAGATATTTAGAACTATGTGTTGAGATAAATTATATCTTGAATTCTTTTTAAGTAATAAAGAATTTATGATTCGGTAGAATCACTTGGGAAGGCCACTAATCTATATTTGACTTCTCTCCACTTTTCATTTGTTGTTACTTTTTTCACCAATTATTTTTTCATTGTTTATAAAATTAATATAGTTTCAATTTATATCTTAGAGACCCACATATAAATAGAATAGTTAGTTTACAATAATAAAAATCATGATATAGAATCTTCTCAAATGTAGTCTTGTTGAGAGACAACCTTGGTTGATGCTATGTTGCAGTGGTTAGAAGATAAAAATATTGAAGAAATTTTAAATGACTAAAAATCCTTTCATCAATTGGTGTCGTTTCTAGGGAGGCTTCCAAGGATTTTCAATAAAAAAATATTAATTATCATTTAAAAAATCAATGAAAACAACTAGATTTCTATCCAACCTTAGAAGATGTTGTTAATTATTTTTCCTATAGAAGTAAGGATAATTTAAAGAATTTGAATGAAAATGATTTTAAAAAACTAATAGAATAACTTAAAGAGGATATAAATCTTCAATTCTTGGAAGTATTAGATTAGTAATGACATGAGTATTTACATTTTTTCCCTAAGTTCTATACAGGATATATTAACTTTATGAATTTTGATGACAAAATCCAAGAGGTTGGAGCCAGTCTTTTAGAACATTAACTTCCTAGATTGGTAGATTTTTCTATAGAAATAGAAGAATAACTAGAGCTTCCAAAAAAATTATTCAAGGAGATTCTAATAATTTTTATTCATTCTATTTTGATATTTCTCAATCTGAATTGATAATTGAATCCCCTTATTTTTACAATTTATAAATGACATCTAATTTACAAGATGAAGATGATTTGGAAGTGTTTTTAAAAGAATTTACTTTGTATGGGGAAGTCAAGGAGGTAATGGATCTGAAGATGGATTTTCATATAGTCTCTATGGAAGAGTGTTTTGAGATGGAATTAGTGGAGGAGGTTTTTTGTTTTAAAGATAAGAATAATTTTTCCCATCTATTTTGGATGTCCTAAGAAGACATAAATGGACTTGGGGACACATTTCCCCATATAAAATAAGAGGAGGGGTACACTTACATAATTTCTCCAGAACAAACTAATAAGTTGAACCACAATATGAGGGGACTGGGTTCATTATATTATTTCAAAGTGGGGATCAATATAGAAGTAAAGTTGAGTAACTATGGAAAATAGAATATGTGGGGGTTCTTACCACACAAGACCCATCCATCGATGGATTGGGGATGAACTAAATGTTTTCAAACTATATATAGCTTTAAAATCAACACCCCTTGGGGGGTTTATCTCAATATTTATTTTCCCTTTACTTTATTTTATTTTGAATTTTATTTATTTTATTTAAATTTCAATAAACTTGTAATATTTTCTTGTTTTACTTGAAGTAAATAAAGTAGACAGTAAGGTTTTACACAAACTATCAAGTTATATTTTTCACCAGTAGAATCCACTATATGATTATTTCTATTATTTAGAGTATATAACTTACAATTTACATGCTCAAGAGAAGCTACAAACTGAAGACACCTGATTCATCCCCTTACTTTTTTAAACTCTAGTTTTATTTTACTGAAGCTAAAATTTCTTGAATATAATATTAATATATTAACATTTTTTAGGATAATCCAATATTACCATAAATTCTTACTTTAGAGGCAATAATAAGGGAATTTAGGCAAATTTTAATGCGAATAAAGCTTCTAATTTAAGGAGTTTTATAGTTTAAAATTATACTCATTTTCATGTTTTTAAAATATGTTTGTTGTTGCTACTGATTGAACTTAAATTGTTTTCAAAACAAAATGAATCAGGAGGAATTTTTTCATGATGAAATTATTGATGAAACATACCTTTTACCACTTTTTAATTGATTTTTTTCATTGCGTGTTAGTTTCTTATCATCCCGGATATTACTTTATTTATTGTAAGTCAATTAGAACTATTCCTTGAACATGAACTAATATAAAAACCTTTCTCTTGAACTAAATTTATTAAGTGTTGAATAGCTAGTACACTTTTATGCATGTTTTAAGTTGTTTTTATTTATGTTGTGTGGTGAAAACTACCTTGATCATTATTGTAACCCAATGAACATGTTTTTAATCTGCTTAATTGTCAAATATTTTTTAACTTTAAAATTGAATCTACATGTTTTTCACCTTGGATTCAATATTGAGGAAATGTTGAGATCTAGTGTGGGGGAGAGGGTATTTCAATGTGATAAACTTTACCACAATGTGAGCCCATTTAAAACCCCTAATTTTTTTCAAATTTTATTTTTTCTCAAGTTACAATAAATCATTTTGAGTGGTTTTAAATTTTTATGAATTTTGAGTGTTATGTAGCCACTTTAAAGAGGTTAATTCTATATTTTACCTTAAATATAATTGAGTAAAACATTTTTCATTACCATCTTGAAAATAGGTGGACTTTGGTAAAAAAAATGTGTCGATGTTATACAATTATCATTGCCCTTAAATTTTTGAATTTAGATTTAAACTCAAAAGATGTGCATTTAAATGAATTACAAAATGAAAATCATAATCTAGGTTAAACTAATTATTTTATTCTTTAAGATTATGGATGATTTATTTATACAAAATTTTAATTTATCAAGTTCTCTAATCCAAACAGTGTCTAAATTATTTTTTTCTAATTTATGTGTCTCACGACCCATCCCTCGGGGCTCATGTCGTGACTACCCCAGGCCCACCTTCCATAGGCCAGGGGCTGGAGACTCGCACAGAAAGGCGTAATCCTTAAAACTGGGAAGGCATTGCCTTTATAACCTGTAAGTATACACAACCAAACACACAGCAAGATACGAACTCAAGTAAACTGAATAGTAAACAGAGTGAGTATAGTAAGTAAAAGGGGCCAGAATACAAGCCCAACTGGAAAGTAAAAGAAACTGAAAGTACAAGTAAACTGGAGAAAAAAGGAAGATAGTTGTTGGGTAGTCCTATGAGGTTCCTACCTAAAGGGTAGGTATAGATCGCCTCCTCAGCACTCAATGTCTGTCCACCTCCTTCGTGTACCAACTCATCGTAAGGTCCTCCTCCGGGCACCATCCAGTCCTGGTACCCTCAGTCTTGATCAATGTTGTTCGTCTTCTGCACCAAACACAACAAGGTGCGTGCATATCCTGTGCAGGAGTGAGTATAACGATACTCAGTAGGGACCCCGAGACCCTCAAGGTCTCACAAAATACACAAAGTATAAACCTTAAAGCATGAAGTCAACAGTCAACCCTACTTAGGTATATGCCCATACATATACCTAAGTAATCAAGTATTCCCATCTCAATCATGAGGAAACACAGGGTCCAACTCAATAGCCAAAAGATCAACTGTTCCACAAAGTAAGGAAAACCACAAAGTCAAGTACCACACAGGTACGCCAAACAGAATAATACCATCATGGTATTACCACGAAGGAAAGTAACACACAGTTACGAACTCAGCTCATTCCAGGTATAACTTAGGTACGGTAGTAGAGATGATTAGTTATAGCTACTAAATCATCTTACTCTGTTAAGAGGCTCTGTTGCTGACCCATATATAATCTCTAAGAGATAACCCACACAGGATCGCTAGGAGCTAACCCACAGAGGATCTCTAAAAGATAACCCACACAAGATCGCTAGGAGTTGACCCACACAAGATCGCTAGGAGCTGATCCACATAGGATCGCTAGGAGATGACCCACACAGGATCACTAGGATTTGACCCACATAGGATCGCTAGGAGTTTACCCACACAGGATATATAGGAGATGATCTACACAGTATCTCTAGGAGCTTACCCACATAGGATCGCTAGTCAGTCTTCTCGTCACAGCCAGCTACTGGGTACCCGCACTAGGCTTGCTCGTCACCAGGAGGGTCCACTCCCCAAGCCACTGGTCAATACTCCAATTGCCATTAAGTCCCACTAATTCCCACGAAGAAGTATCTCAAAGAACCTCCACGTCATAGGGGTCTTAACACAACTGAAGGTGCGTCAATTGGACGCCCGGTCTGTGAGTTATTAGCATTTTAGTCTCGAGGGCCCAGTTGGATTCGATCTCGATCCAACCTAAACTTACACCATCCTTATCCAAATTTCCATTGGGGTATACTAAAAGGGACCGTCTCGCTACAAGGTTCCCAGCACCACTGACGGTTCGTCAAATGGACGTCCAGTGCCAAAGTTATGGCCTAAGTAAAGTATAGGGTCATATCTGGTCCTGGTCTGGTCCGACTTAGTCGAACCGACCTGACCCGACCTGGCCTGGGTCAAACCGGTTCGGGTCGACCCAGCCTGTGGTGTGACCCAATCCTCTGGGTGGCCCGGCAGGCCGCAAGGTCCACGGAGGCCACAGGTGTCGTGGGTTGGCTCGGTCGCGGGGGTGCCCCATGGGCGTGGGGCGGCTCGGCCTGGCCCGGGGAGGCTCAGCCGGGAGGGCGGAGGCCACGAGGCATCTTGGTTGGGGGGTGCTGCGAGGGTGCGGGGCGGCTCGGCCCAGTTCGGGGTGGCTCGTCCATGGAGGGTGGTGGCTTGGCCGCAGGGTGTGGAGGCTGCGGGGCGATTTCGTTGTGTCGTCGTCTTCGTTGCGGACGACGGTGGTGTCGACCACCTTTCTTGTGCCTCACCATGTTTTGTAGTTGTTCCTCCATCATGATCAACAATTAACCACAAGGTTTGAAAAGAGGATAGTCCATGTCTGTTTTCCCCACACTCTCAGTGTTAGAATGATAGCAAGCGGCTATAATTCCTTCTTGAATTATGAATAATTGTCAAGAACGAAAAGAGAGAATAATTTCAAACAACCACCCTACAACTTCCCGCAAATAATCATACACAAATAAACCCCTAAATTGGATTGTTCGTTGACGTTGGAATGAGAGGGAAGTCAAATAATCCGAAGAGAGTGCCAACGATCGTCGCTTCCAAAACTACGCTTCGTTGTTGGGCTCACTCATCGTCTTCTTCCTTGATTTCTGAAGAACGTTCTTCGATGGCATTCTTCGTTGGAGAAGTGAAATCCTCCCAATATTTATCCTCTTCCCAAATCCACCAAATTTCAAAGTAGCCAAAATGATATGTTTCCCCAATTTAATTGTTGGTACAATTTCAAATTGGGTTAATTAATTACATAGGTTGGAATAATAAATTAAAGGGGTAGCACCATTTAAGTGGGGGAAGTTTAAGAGGCTTCCTCTGTAAGAACCCGGGTTTTGAGCCTATAATACTTTGAAATTTTCTTGATGTTATTCCAGAGTAGGGAATTCAGACAGCGTGTGATTTTGAGCCCTAGTGTGGCCAGAATTAAATTTTAAGTGTGTTCACACTAGACATGCCAAATAAATAGAATAACTCTTAAATGGTTGCTCAGATGGGAAACCTTATGGTACTGTTGAGTCTGGAGCATGTCGTTTACCCTAAGAGGGGTTTAACTTTCACAGGCGCGACCCTTCTGTGGAAAATGCCACCAGGGGCATTTTCGTAATTTAGCGACCTCAGGCGTGAACTTTATAACTTTTGAAAGGAGACTTTGATTAAAATTCTAAGACCACCGTTGCGCTCAGAATGTGGATTTTATCCTAAGAGTAGCTTAACCTCGACCCCATTGAGTTCAAAGTAGATGCAGAAATTAAAAATGAAACGCAACGAACCTACCTCATAGGGCGTAGCCCGTCGCTTCACGAACGATCCTCTGGAGCCGCAACCACCTTGGAGAGGTGGGGAGAGGAGCTTGACGAGGTGGATCCTTTGTTGGGAGAGCTTAACCTCGACCCCTTCTTCTCCCTTGCACTCTCCCTAGAGGAAGCTCTCCCAACAAATGATCCACCTCGTCAAGCTCCTCTCCCCACCCCTCCAAGGTGGTTGCGGCTCCAGAGGATCGTTCGTGAAGTGACGGGCTACGCCCTATGAGGTAGGTTCATTGCGTTTCATTTTTAATTTCTTCATCTACTTTGAACTCAATTTTATAGTGTCTAAATGCTTTTTAATCATCCATAGAAGGCCGTATATGTGTAGGGTTTGATCCGAGCTTTCCAAATCTCTTTTCGGATCAAAAATCTGAGTCCTGAGGTGTTCGGGGTGGCCCTGGGAAGTTTTCCGGCCAAAAACTCTTGTTTTCCGGCAGTTCCAGGGCGGTCCGGCAGCTCCGCGCGGTGGTCCGGCAAAACCCAGTGGCGGAGGCTCCTCAGGCAGTTCGGGACTGCGAAGGCAGTGGATCCTCAGGCGGTCTGGAACGGTGATGGCGGCGGCACACGCGGGATCCCAGGGGCGCGGGCGGCCGGCTTTGCTAATCTGTGAGCAGCGGGAGACCGGGGTCTTCGTGACCTCGGGTGCGGACTGGGACCCGCGAAATGCGGGTCCCATGGAAAAGAGATGGACTGGCTTAAGTCGGTCCGGGTGAGGTGGTGCGGCCCACGCGGTGAACCACAGGCCGAATTGGACCGGGCGGTCCGGGCGGCCGAGCCACGGACCGCCGGTTCAAGGAGAGGGTGGGTCGGCCCGACATGCCCATTAAGTGTTATTTAGCACCTCGCCAAGATTCATGTTTCGGATGGCGCGAGAACATCCGGAGTCTGTTTTAGGCGCCGTTAGTGGAATTCTGACCCGGGCATCGAGACGAAGTAGTCCAGGGTGGTTTCAATCGTTGAAGTCGGAGTTGAGGCGTGGGCCCCACGGGCCGTCATTCAAGCTGCGTGCCGCGTTTTGCGACTTTTTCACCAGACGTCCGTTCAGGGTGAATGAATAGTTGATTTGGAATTTTTTTTCCGAGAGCATCATGATGGCGCTGTTCGCCCGACCTTTTTCGGGACTGAGGTGTGGGCCGCATGAGACGTCGTATGGGCATAAAGCGGTGTTGAATAACTTTTTCTTTGGGAGTCCGTTTCTAGCGAGTAAATAGTCTATCTCGTGTGTTTTTTCATGAGGATTACAATGGTGTAATCTGTTTGGGTGTGTAGAGCCTCTTTCAAGATCTTATTAAATGTTGAAACATGAAAGGGCATTGGTCGTAAGTTCCTTTGAGGCTCTCCGAAACAACGCACGGTAGCGATGTTAGTGACACCCATTGATGGCACAGGTAGTGCGGAGTTATCAGACCAGTTTCGAGTTTACCCTCCACCGGGGCTGGGCAGTGGGTTACCCACCGGCGTATCAGGGTTTACCCTCCAGCGGGGCTGGGCAGTGGGTTACCTATTGACCTTAGGGTTTACCCTCCAGCGAGTCTAGGCAGTGGGTTACCTGTTGACCTTAGGGTCTACCCTCTAGAGAAGCTAGGTAGTGGGTTACCTGTTGAACTTAGGGTTTACCCTCCAGCGGGGCTGGGCAGTGGGTTACCCGACAACCTCTTAGGGTTTACCCTCTAGCTGGGCTAGGCAGTGGGTTACCCAGTGACTTCTTTCAGACTCAACCCTTTTTATGAGGCTAGTCAGTGACTTTTCTCTATGATTACCAGAGCAGGACCCTTGGTTGTACAGTTCCGCGATGAGACAGCTTTGACGTGCGAGACTTTTGGGCATTAGTGATGGATATCCTTAGAACTGTCGGCGACTTTTCCTGGGATGATCTTGGAGATGGAGATCTCCTTACACACTCGTTCGGGTTTCTTGTTGAGCATATATATATATATATACACCCTACTTTTGTTCCCACTCCTTGGGTTCAGCTACTTTCCTTCTAGGAGGGGCGAAGACGCGCGGGGTATGCAACATGATTTTTATTTCTAGATCCTCTTGGTTGGACGAGTCTACTTCCTTAATTTTTTTGGGTTGAGCTACACTCTCTCTATTGTGCTCTTACACTGTTCTTTGTTATGTCTACTACTCACTGTTTTAGTACCTCTTTTGTTTCTCCCTCGAGATTTCGGGGCATCCTACTGAGTATCTTTATACTCACCCCTTCTTGGACTTTTCTCACCCTTGGTGTGCCCTTGAAGATGACGTATAGGTCAATCGAGACTATAGAGGAGCGTAGAGGACACAGAGCTTGGGCTGCGTTCAGTGGTCGTAGTAGGAATTTCAGGTGTGAGACTCACCAGCTATTTACTTTCATATACTTATTGTCAGGTTGTGGAAACTTTCTGGTTGGACGTGTGTTTTTCCCCTTTTACTATTCAGTTGACTTGTCGGTCCACTTTTCAGCACTTTACATGTTCTATTTTTAGAGGTCGATGCATGCTTTTTAGTTGGGATATTATAGTTCGTACTTTGGTTTCCTTTTTTACTATGAACTTCTGTATTGAGTGGGTTGTGTGTGTGGGAACAGGTACTTAGGAAAAGGCCTCCCTAAGATTGTTACACCTTTGGAACTTGTTTCTAGCCCCTAGCCTATGGAGGCGGTCTTGGGGTAGTTGTGGCTCGAGGCTGATAGGGTCGGGTCATGATAAAGTGGTATGAGAGGTGGTTCGTTCCTTGGGGCGTTGTTCGGACATCCCTAAAAAGGAATTGGTTGGGATTAGGTGAAATAGTGTCGACATGTCTCGAGAGCGGCTCTCAGGCCAGGGAGTCTAGTGATGGTATGGGCAGTTGACGTATCCATTCATCGAGACCCTGATAACCCCCTTGTCGAGTCGGCACGCTGAGACATTTGTTGCAGGGAACTTTGGATCATGCATCCGGTATTATTGAGTCTTTGAATGTCCTTGTTGATTCGGCTCCCCTTTGTGATTACTATTATATATATATATATATATATATATATATATATATATTGTTGGGTCGGAGAAAAACGGGAAGGATGGCAAGAGGGGGGGTGAATTGACTTTTAAAAAAAGATAAACAAATTAAAATCAAAGTTGAAAGTGCAGCGGAAATAAAAGAGGCAATCACACAAGAAATTGTTAACGGAGTTCGGCCAAAACCCGGCCTACGTCTCCGCTCCCAACTCAACCGTTGAGAGATTCCTACCGCTTGCTTTTCAATGGTTTTAGCAAGAAACCCACTAGGCTTTGAGGTAGCACTAGGACCTATTACAGCTTGCTTTTGAAATGGTTTAGCAAGAACCCACTTGCTTTTAATGGTTTAGCGAGAACCCACTATCCTTCTTACATGTGAAGGATATCTCACCTATGTCTCAAGCTATTTAAAGGAAAGCTTGACAACCTCTTCACACCTTAGTGGTGATGTGAAACCCAAAAGAAAGAGGGATGAAGAAAGAGTTTGGGGTTTGTAGGCACAAACCCAAATTTAAGCTCAAAATAAATAAAACAATGAAAAACCGTATTTGGAGAAGCCTTGGGCGCCGGAGGATGATTGGAGTTGAAGACGTGCACTCCCAAGCTTCTATGATGGAGCTCCTTGGATGTGGAATTGAGTTGGAGCTATTGGGGTTCCCTTGGAGGAATGCGCCGGAGGTACGCCAAATGATCAACAAGGTGTCCGTGGGCTTCCGTATGGTTCTGGTAGGTGTCTGGGGCTTCCTTGGCCTTTATTTATAGGCATGAAACCCTTTTGGAGTCTTCGGAGCCGTTGGAGAGGCTTAAAGAGCCGTTGGGAGCCAAGTGGGCCAGCCTGGTCAAACTGCAACGGCTAGTTTGACTGGCTCCACCGGCTGGCCGGTACAGTCCCACAGGCTGGCCGGTGCTTGAGGAATTTGGGAGATTTCGAGTCTTGGATCCACCGGCTGACCGGTGGATGGGCCACCGGTTGGCCGGTGGCTTGGCAGTAGCTGATTCTTCTTTTCCAGGCACCACCGGCTGACCGGTGCCAGAGCCACCGGCTGGCCGGTGGTGAGGCAGTAGCTGCCACTGTTGACTGGATGCCACCGGCTGGCCGGTGGTCAAGCCACCGGCTGACCGGTGGAGCCTGGCAGTGGGAAATGCCTCTGCCAGGTCCACCGGCTGGCCGGTGCTATCACACCGGTTGGCCGGTGGACTGAATTTCAGTCCACTTGATGTGCTTCATGGCCCATTTCCTTTGGCAATCTTTTGCCTATTATCCACAACACTTAAAAACAAGGTTAGACAAAAAATAAGGTGATTGTGATCATGAAAATCAAACAACGAGGGGAATGAGAGGTACAACAATCTCCCCCTATTTTGATGATCACAATCACCAAAACAATTAAAGTAAAAACATAAATGAAAGACATGCTTAAAGGATAAAGAAAGTAAATTCTAACCATGATCAAAAGTATTCTCCCCCAATCAATCAAGAAATTCTCCCCCTTTGTGATTATCAAAATAGCACGGGGCATAAAACTTGATTGAGGGAATGAAGAGATTTTAAACCAATTGAAATTTTTGGAAGTTGAATTGAAAGTTTTGAATCAAAAATTGAATAACAGTTTGAATTGAAAGTTTTGAATGAAAATTGAATAACAGTTTGAATTGAAATTTTGAATGAAAATTGAATAACAGTTTGAATTGAAAGTATTGAATGAAAAACCAATTGAAATTTGAAATTTGAGGCCAAATGAAATTTTTGAAATTGAGAGTTTTGAATCAAAAATTTAAATTGAAAAATGAATCGAAAGAGATTTTTGAATTTAAGAAAATTTCTCCCCCTAAATAAAACAAAAGATCATCGGGGAAACGAAACTATTTTTGGCCCGGAGAGACTCGCCAAAAGGGATTTTTCAATCCAAATTTGTTTCATGGCGGGTCTTCTCCTATAAAACTCGTCGGAATAGAAAATAGATTTGGGTTGACCGTACCGGGCAGTTTTGCAATCGCATTCATAAATTAGGTGCCCGGATTTCTTACAATAATTACAAAATTTAAAACTAGAGCTCCCCCTTACAAAAACAGTAGGTGCATGGGAGGAGGAAGCTACATTGGTATATCCTAGCCCTTGGGTGGTTCTTGAAATTCGTTGGGAACCAAGCAATTTTGAAAGATTTTGTTCCCCTTGGGTGAATTTGGCTAGGGATTCTCTAAGGTCCTTGATGGTTGATTCCAAAGAATCAACATTTGGGAAATTTTGGATTTTTAGGGAGAGTTCCTCCTTCTCTTTGAGAATTTGTTCTTTTTCGGAGGAAAGTTTTTTGAAATTCTTTTTCAAAGAAACAAATTTTGAAGAAAGCTCATGAAAACCATTTTCTAATTGGTCTCTAGCATGTTGGAGTTCTTCATATGATAAATGATTAAAAGAATTAGAAGAACTAGAGGATGAAGAAGAGGAAGAGGATGATGATACCTCATGTTTTGCCATTAGGCATTTTGTACCTTGGTCGCTTGAGGAGGAGGAGGAGGAGGAGGAGGATGAGGTGTCACTCCATGTCGCCTTAAGGACCTTTTTCTTTCCTTTTTCCTTTGGCGTGGCCCGTTTTTTGTTGAGTGGGCAATCGGGCTTGTAATGCCCTTTTTGGCCGCACCCGTAGCATTTTACCTTGGGCTCGTATTTTTCGGTGGGTTCTTGCTTTCGGTACTTGCGGGATTTCTTCTTCTTGTGCTTCTTCATAAACTTGTGCATTTGGCGGGCGAGATTCTCCATTTCTGAGTCGCCGCTTGAAGATGAAGTAGATGAGGAAGATGAGGATGATGAGGAGGAGTTTACTTCTTTTTGAACCTTGAGGGCAATGTTCTTTGGTGTCTTGATTGGTGTGCCCTCCTTTTGAGCTTGCCTCCTCATCGTGATCTCGTAGGTCATTAGGGATCCAATGAGCTCCTCGACCGGCATTTTTTTGACATCCTTAGCTTCTTGGATTGCCGTCACTTTAGGTTCCCATGAGCTCGGAAGGACCCATAGAATCTTCTTGACCATTGCTTCAGCTGAAACATCATCACCAAGAGATTTTCTACCATTGCAAACGTCAGTGAAGCGTGTAAACATTTCAGAAATAGACTCATTTGGATGCATTGAAAAAGATTCAAAGTCTTGTCTATACATATCTAATCTAGTATCTTTGACTTTATTAGTGCCTTCATGGGTCACTTCTAAAAGCTTCCAAATTTCATGTGAAGATGAGCAAGTAGAAACACGATTAAATTCATTTCTATCTAACCCACAATGAAGAGCATTCATGGCTTTTCCATCAAGCTCAAAATTCTTAATATCAGCGGGGGTCCATTTGGATTCGTCGGGGGTAGACAAAGTATAACCTTGCATGACAATTTTGTAAATAGGATATCCTATGCTTCTAAGAAAGGTAGTCATGCGGGTTTTCCAATAATTATAGTCGGACCCATCAAAAAATGGAGCCCGACCCAATGAGTAGCCCTCGGGGGCGAAGGAGGAAGATGCCATCAAAAAGGATCTTTAATTTGAAACCGGTTTAGGGAATTATTCAAATTTTCCCTTTGATACCAATTGTTGGGTCGGAGAAAAACGGGAAGGATGGCAAGAGGGGGGGTGAATTGCCTTTTAAAAAAAGATAAACAAATTAAAATCAAAGTTGAAAGTGCAGCGGAAATAAAAGAGGCAATCACACAAGAAATTGTTAACGGAGTTCGGCCAAAACCCGGCCTACGTCTCCGCTCCCAACTCAACCATTGAGAGATTCCTACCGCTTGATTTTCAATGGTTTTAGCAAGAAACCCACTAGGCTTTGAGGTAGTACTAGGACCTATTACAGCTTGCTTTTGAAATGGTTTAGCAAGAACCCACTTGCTTTTAATGGTTTAGCGAGAACCCACTATCCTTCTTACAGGTGAAGGATAGCTCACCTATGTCTCAAGCTATTTAAAGGAAAGCTTGACAACCTCTTCACACCTTAGTGGTGATGTGAAACCCAAAAGAAAGAGGGATGAAGAAAGAGTTTGGGGTTTGTAGGCACAAACCCAAATTTAAGCTCAAAATAAATAAAACAATGAAAAACCGTATTTGGAGAAGCCTTGGGCGCTGGAGGATGATTGGAGTTGAAGACGTGCACTCCCAAGCTTCTATGATGGAGCTCCTTGGATGTGGAATTGAGTTGGAGCTATTGGGGTTCCCTTGGAGGAATGCGCCGGAGGTACGCCAAATGATCAACAAGGTGTCCGTGGGCTTCCGTATGGTTTCGGTAGGTGTCCGGGGCTTCCTTGGCCTTTATTTATAGGCATGAAACCCTTTTGGAGTCTTCGGAGCCATTGGAGAGGCTTAAAGAGCCGTTGGGAGCCAAGTGGGCCAGCCTGGTCAAACTGCAACGGCTAGTTTGACTGGCTCCACCGGCTGGCCGGTACAGTCCCACCGGCTGGCCGGTGCTTGAGGAATTTGGGAGATTTCGAGTCTTGGATCCACCGGCTGACCGGTGGATGGGCCACCGGTTGGCCGGTGGCTTGGCAGTAGCTGATTCTTCTTTTCCAGGCACCACCGGCTGACCGGTGCCAGAGCCACCGGCTGGCCGGTGGTGAGGCAGTAGCTGCCACTGTTGACTGGATGCCACCGGCTGGCCGGTGGTCAAGCCATCGGCTAACCGGTGGAGCCTGGCAGTGGGCAATGCCTCTGCCAGGTCCACCGGCTGGCCGGTGGACTGAATTTTAGTCCACTTGATTTGCTTCATGGCCCATTTCCTTTGGCAATCTTTTACCTATTATCCACAACACTTAAAAATAAGGTTAGACAAAAAATAAGGTGATTGTGATCATGAAAATCAAACAACGAGGGGAACGAGAGGTACAACATATATATGCTCATATGATCGATGTAATCCTTGATAATTTTCAGGATGCCCCCACAACAGCAGCCAGCCAGGTTACCCTCTCCAGTTCATGAGGATAACCTAGCGAGCGATGAGGCGTCAGTTCAGGGACCCTCACATGATCCCCTTCCACCCAATGGTTCAGAAGTAGCCCCTCTATCTGGAGAGCGGAAGTTAGTACCGATAGCACGGGCCGAGGTTGAGCGCAGGATGAGTGCACTCCGAGAATTCTAGCGTCAGCGGCCGCAGAAGTTCCGCGGGGACCTGGATCCCCAGGTAGGGGAAGACTGGATAGAGTCTGTGGACTGACTTTTTAGGCTGGTACAGACACCAGCGGACCCTATGGTAGCCCTAACTTCTATCCTTTACCTTGGGACGGCCGAGCGTTGGTGGGGGTTGGTTACACAGACCCATGATGAGTCGTCTCTCACATAGGATAGCTTCCAGCAGCTCTTCCGGGAGGAGTACTCCCCCTCTTACTTATGCTCCGTTCAGATTCAAGATATTTTAGAGCTCAATCATGGGGGGATGACCATGGCATATTACTCATCTCAGTTTACCGATCTGACACTCTACTCACAGGATATGGTCCGCGATAGTTACTTTCTGGAACGGAAGTTTGAGAAGGGTCTTCGTAGGGAGATATATTCTAGTGTAGTTCCCCTGTGCATCCTTACTTATGTCGGGGTGCTAGAGTGGGCGCTCGTGACAGAGAGCTTCTTGGATGAGGGACGCCAGCTGGCAGGGCCTAGCAGTGGCCACTTCAGAGCAGAGTCTTCGGTAGCAGGCAGGTGGCAGAGATCAGAGCCTCAATCAAGGATATCATTCCGTGAGCAGACTCAGGGGCAGGGTCATACACCGCAGTGGTGCTGTAGAGCATCGGGGCAGTCAGAAGAGAGTCATTTCTATGCTTGTGATGGACAGGGTCACCTAGAACAGGACTGCCTGACCAGGCATACCGAGCAGTCGTGGCAGGCAGTGGGCGCACCGCAGTGGCAGAGGCAGCGCCTTGACCAGGGATCTCCCAGGCGAGGACAGGGTGGTCCTCAGGGAGGAATTGTTGGCAGAACGACAGGACCTGGAGGTGGGGGATGACGTTTCGAGGTCCTTCCACCACCACCACTAGGCGGCCCACGCCAGGCTCAGGGAGCTGGCGGTAGGGGCTGCGGGCAGCTTCAGGATATGGGTGTTCGTGACCCCCCACTACATGAGATGGTCCAAGGTACGATTTGTGTTTAATCTATGCTCTCTTTTGTACTAGTAGACATAGGCACCAACCACTCATTTATATCACTGCTTTTGGTATGGGAGTTGGAGCTCCCAGCAGAGGCGCTGACACATGCGCTTAGCCTCGAGGTTTCTACGGGAAGTGCATCATTAGTGACCTTTGTTTGTAGACAGTGTGAACTGTCATTCCGAGGAGAGAGTTTCACATGGTACATACTAGTCATCATGATGGAACCTTACGATGTCATCCTAGGCATAGATTGGCTTTATATGGTTCACGCCCAGATCGATTGTTGTCGCATACTAGTCTGATGCGTCCATTTTGATGGGACGAGGTTCACCATCCTCGGTGAACGAGACCTCTTGGCAGAGCAGACGGGTACTCTGAGTAGGAGACCACATAATTTTTCTCACCAGTTGGCGAGCATGGCTCTCAGAGCAGCAGATGCTACAGGCACCTGGATCCCTATCGTTGTAGAGGACTACATGGACGTCTTTCCTGAGGATGTCTCGGGACTACCTCTGAGGTGAGAGATGGAGTTCTGCATTGACTTGCAGTCGGGGACTGCCCTGATATCATGTGAGGCTTATTGGATGGCACCCATAGAGCTTCGGGAGCTACAGCTTTAGTTGGATGACCTTTGTGAGAAGGGATTCATCAGGCCCAGTGTGTCTTCTTGGGCAGCTCCGGTTTTGTTTGTAAAAAAGGTAGATGGGAGTCTGTGACTTTGTATGGATTATGTTCGATTGAATCAGGCCATGATAAAGAACAAGTACCCTTTTCTGAGGATTTATGACCTCTTAGACCAGTTGAGAGGTGCGAAGTGGTTCTCTAAGATTGATCTTAGATCCATCTACCACCATTTTCGGGTTCGTGAGGCTGACATTCCGAAGTTGGCTTTCCATTGTCGCTATGGGCATTACGAGTTTATGGTGATGCACTTTGGCATGATAAATGGCGCCGCCATTTTCATGGCTTTGATGAAGTCGATCTTCCAGCCGTACTTGGACCGATTTGTGGTTGTCTTTATTGACAACATACTAATCTACTCTGTGACAGAGGAGGAGCACACGGAGCATTTGAGGATGGTCCTAGACTTACTCTGAGAGCACCAGTTGTATGGGAAGATCTCGAAGTGTCAGTTCTAGATTCATGAGGTTCAATTTCTGGGGCATGTCATCTCAGAATAGGGTTTAGTTGTAGATCCCGCAAAGATAGAGGCAGTTCTTGCTTGGGATCCACCCAAGAATGCGTCTGATGTGCGGAGCTTCCTTGTCTTGGCAGGGTACTATAATAGGTTCGTGTAATATTTCTCCAGGATTACTTCCCCTTTGACCACGTTGACGTGGAAGGTACAACCATTCACCTAGACTAATCAGTGTCAGAAAGCCTTCAAAGAGTTGAGGCAGAGGCTTACTAGAGCTCCAATGTTGAGGCTACCAGAAGAGGGCATTGAGTTCGTGGTATAATAGGACGCTTCAGGAGCTGGGCTCGGGTGCATGCTGATGAAGCAGTGGGTAGTGATTGAATATGGGTCGAGGTAGTTGAGGCCCCATGAGAAGAATTATGTGACTCGTGACTTGGAGTTGGCAGTGGCAGTCTTCGCCTTGAGGTTATGGAGACACTGCCTTCTGGGTGAGAATTTTGTGGTCTACTGAAACCACCAGAGCCTCAAGTACATCTTCACTCGAAGGGATTTGAATCTAAGGTAGAGGCGCTGGCTGGAGTTTCTGCGGGATTATGATTTTGAGATAGTCTGCACTCCAGGGAAGGGAAACGTAGTAGCAGATTCTCTTAGCAGGAAGTCCCAGGATCATCTAGTGCGGGAAGCTTTAGAGCAATTGGCTTCCCTACATCTGACCTTGGTGGAGTAGGAGGGTACGGATTTTCTGCAGTCGATGATGCTGACTCCTTCTCTCCTTGAGCGTGTGAGAGAGTCCCAGCTGGGGGATATCGACAGTGAGGTGCTGTGTGATCAGATATCCATAGGCGACGCACCCGATGGGTATTCTGAAGGAGGGAATCATGAGATCTTGTTCCAGGGGTGAGCTGTTGTACCAGTGGAGATGCGGGAGGAGGTGATGCGGGAATTCCACACTTCTCCTTTGGCTGTACATCCCGATGTGGGGAAGATGTATAGAGACCTTCAGTGGAAGTTTTGGTGGTCTGGCATGAAGTGGAGCATAGATGAGTTCGTTTCTCGGTGTCTTACCTATCAGTAGGTGAAGGCAGAGCATCAGGTTCTGACAATGTTGTTGCAACCCCTTGATATCCTGGAGTGGAAGTGGGATGGCATATATATGGACTTCCTCACATGGCTTTCATGCACAGCAAAGGGACATGATTCCATTTGGGTGATTGTGGACCGACTCACGAAGTAGGTGCACTTCCTTTCCATCAGAGAGCAGAGTTCGGTGGAGAGTTTAGGGCAGTTGTACGTTCGGTAGATCGTCTGCCTTCAAGGAGTACCCTCGATGATCATCTCCGACCGCGATGCACGGTTTATGTCCCATTTTTGGCGAGGCCTGCAGGAGGCATTCGGGACTCGGCTACGGATGAGTACAACTTTTCACCCCCAGACTGACGGGAAGACGGAGAGCACTATCCAGGTATTGGAGGATATGCTCAGGGCATGCATGTTAGACTTTGGCCTAAGCTGGGAGGATCACCTTCCCTTGGTGGAGTTCGCGTATAACAACAGTTACCACTCTACTATCAGCATGGAAACTTTTGAGGCCCTCTACGGGATACCTTGTAGGTCATTGTTGTGCTAGACAAATCTTGGGGAGACCTCCCTCGTGGGCCCAGAGTAGGTACGGGCAACGACGGAGAAGGTGCAGGTCATACGTGAGCAGATGAGGATGGCTCAGAGCATACAGAAGTCCTACGCAAACCGTCGTTGCAGGACTTTGGAGTTCGAGTAGGGGGACCATGTCTTTTTTAGGGTCTCCCCGCGGCATGGAACATGGAGGTTCAGCCGGGGAGTCAAGTTATCTCTGAGGTTCATTGGGACCTTTGAGATCGTGTGCAGGGTTAGTGAGGTTTCCTACCATATTTCTCTACCCCCACAGCTGGAGAGGGTGCATGACGTCTTCCACATGTCACAGCTAAGGAAATACGTGCACGACCCCACGTACATCATCGAATGGGGAGAGCTGGACGTTGAGGATGGAGCCACCTTTGCGGAGCACCCAATGGTGATTGAGGACCGACAGGAGAGGACTCTACGTGGATGGACCATTCCTTTGGTTCGTGTGCTATGGTGACACGGGAGGGTGCAGGAGAGCACCCGGGAACGGGAGAGCAAAACGTGGGCTCAGTATCCCGAGTTGTTTTTGAAGTTTTGTTTTTCGGAGATGAAAAACTTGAAGGAGGTAATGATGTAAGAACCCAAGTTTTGAGCCTGTAAGACTTTGAAATTTTCTTGATGTTATTCCAGAGCAGGGCGTTCAGACGGCGTGTGATTCCGAGCCCTGGTGTGGCCGAAATTAAATTTTAAGTGTGTTCACACTAGACACGCAAAATAAACAGAATAACTCCTAAACAGTTTCTCGGATGGAAAACCCTAGGGAACCGTTGAGTCTAGAGCGTTCTGTTTACCCTAAGAGGGGTGTAACTTTCGCGGGTGCGACCCTTCTGTGGAAAACACCACCAGGGACGTTTTTGTAATTTAGAGGCCTTGGGCGTGAACTTTATAACTTATGAACGGAGACTCGGATTAAAATTCTGAGACCACCGTTGATCTCAGAACGTGGATTTTACCCTAAGAGCGTCTTAACCTTGAGCCCGTTGAGAGTTCTCATGGATCACAATGTTCATTGTCACATAAATTCTGGATTGTTCATTAAATATGGTAAAAATAAAGTTGGGCACTGGCATCCCACGCTTACACTGTGCCTGGAACCTACAAGTGGTATTATATTGGGAATATTATTATTTATAATTATTTAATAATCATTTTTGATTTTCACATTTATAATTTAGTTTTTAAATTCAAGTTTAAAGTTTCTGTTTAATCTGAATGATGAGATCTATTTCTTCCTCTATCATTTCTCATAGATCTAATAAAAATGATTAATTTTATGATTAAAATTATATCGAGGATCTCATCTGGAGATGCCACGGATTCTGTCCAGGTAACACAGTAGTATACACCGTTTAATCAGAATTACATGTCATGTAGTTGTGTTCAATGAATCAAGATTAGTTCGTAAATTACTCAAACTATGTGCATTAAAGATAGGATATGCAATTAATGTCACGACCCGTCCTCGGGGCCCGTGCCGTGACTACCCCAAACCCGCCTTCCATAGGCCAGGGGCTGGCGACTAGCACCAAGGCGTAAATCCCAACAAAAAGGGAAGGCATTGCCTTTGAAAAGTAAACAAGCACCACAGAGTAAGCAAGCGGAAAAGTAAACACTAAGTAAAACTGTACAAGATGTGCTGAAAGTAAAAAGGGGCCGGAAATACAAGACCAACTGTAAAGTACAACTGAAAGGAAAAACAGCAACTGAAAAGGGAAAACTGCAGCGTCGAGCCGTCCTCTGGAAGTCCCACCTAAAGGGTGGGTACAGATAGCCTCCACTGCTCCTCGGGTCCACCTGACCGCTCCGAGTACGTCCCGCCCAGTGGTCCACCTCCAGGTACTGTCCTGCTCCACATGCCTCCTCCACGATCAGCGCTGTCCGTCGTCTGCAACCAACACCACGAAGTGCGGGCATAGCCCGTGCAGGGGTGAGTATAAGCTACTCAGTAGGGACCCTGAGACCCCCGAAGGTCTCCCGAAATCCACAAAGGATAAATCACGAAGAAGAGGTACAATCACGAAGTAACATCTGACACGGCTTAGGTATATGCCCATACATATACCTAAGTCATCAATTCCCCAATCGGCTCCAACTTCCGAGCCCTAGCACAACCCAGTCCACACAGGAAAGCAAAACGCATACCCACGCAGGATAGAACAACACAATCCACAAAGGAGAGTAAATAGTAAATCCACACAGGATAGCTCAACACAATCCACAAAGGAGAGTATCACAAGATTCAGCTCACACAGGCATACTTCTTCGGATGACGATAAAGATGATCATTGAACCATCTAAGTCGTCGGACCCACGAAGGATCGATAGGTACTAACCTTGCAGTGACCCACACAGGATCGGGCCCACGCAGGACCTGTAGGAGTTGGCTCACACAGAACCGCTGAGAGATGACCCACACAGGATCGGACCCACACAGGATCGGGCCCACACAGGACCGGGCCCACGCAGGACCTGTAGGCGCTGGCTCACATAGAACCGCTGAGCGCTGACCCACGCAGGATCGGACCCACACAGGATCGGGCCCACACAGGACCTGTAGCACTGATCCACGTAGGATCGCTGAGTGCAGGAGTCGTCGCAGTCCGCTGAGGATCTCTGCACAGTCGTCGCCGCAGTCCACTGAGGATCTCTGCACGGTCGTCGTCGGAGTCCACGGAGGATCTCTGCACAGTCATCGCTGCAGTCCACTGAGGAACTCTACACGGTCGTCGCTGTCGAAGTAGCAGTCCCAGCCAGCCTAGGGTTCCCGCACACAGCAAGCTCGTTCAGGAGGGTCCGCTCCACGAGCTGAGGGGATGATACATCAACTGACACGAAGTCCGAGGTTGATGTATCCAAAAGTTCTGTATCGTCAACAGGAACTCAACGTCGCAGACGGCGCGTCAATCGGACGCCCGGTCTGAGAGATATTAGCATTTTCGTCCCAGGGGCCCGGTTGGTTTTTAAGGAAAAACCAACCCGACCGCACTCCACCTGCGTCCAAACCTCGGGCGGAGTATGCCAAAAGATCCGTCTCACTTAGAGGAATTCAACAAAGCTGACATCACGTCAATCGGACGTCCGTAGCTCAAGATATGAGCGTTTCCGCTCCGAGGGCCCGGTTGGTCTCGTGTACGAACCAACCCGGCCGAACTCAAAGTATTCCGAAACCTTGAGTTCGATATACTGAAACGACCGTCTCGATCCAAGGATCGTGTTGCCGCTGACGACGAGTCGTTTGGAGGCACGAAGCTCAAGTTACGGGCGTTTGAACGAAAACGTCCGAAGATGGGGGGTACGGGCCCGGGCCGACCCCCCCCCCCCCCTGGGTCGGCCCGAACCGGGTCCGACCCAGTTGGCCCAGCCCGGCCCGGCCAGGGCCGGTCCGGCTCGGCCGAGCGGCGCGGGTGGAAGCCGCGGGCGCCATCCCGCGGCCTGAGGAAGAACCGCGTCCCACATGCGGGCCGCGCTGGTGAACCGCGGACGCGGCTCTGCCGCGTCCCGCCTGGACGAACCGGACCTGCGCGGCCACGGGTCCATTGGCCGCCGCCGCCGCGGCTTCAGCCATGGCGGCCTCGTCCGGCGGCGCGCCGGGGCGCCGCCGGCAACTTCCGCGGGCCGCCGGCGTCGCTTCGGTGGCCCGTTTTCCTTCCCGTCTGCGCCGTTGCTCCTCCCGGGATCCGTTCTTCACTGCGGGATCGTCAAACACCCGTTGCAGCATGTTCCGTCGTCGCCCGCCAAATCCGCACAAAACGAAGAACGGCGGAGGGTCGTCGGGCCGTGTTCGTTTGGCCCGCACCCTCCGCGTTAGAGATAAACAACCGGGAGAAATTTATAGAATGTTCAACACATGAACCAACAATTTTAAATAAATAAAATTGTTTCTTTGATTCCGGTTCTTAAATTTTTAAAGAAACATTGACGGGAATTAATTTAAAAAGGGGGTAATTCCCATAATGAAATCCATACCTTGATGATCGTCGCGTGCAGGCGTTCTTCGAGGATAAGATCGTCGCGGAAGAGAGGGATCGCCGCGTCGTCGCGGGGAGGCGTCGCGTCGTCGCGGAAACCGGCGTTGAGTCGGCGAACTCAACGAACCAAGAACATCAGATTTAAATTAAATCTGTGTTTAAAACCAAAAGAAAAGAACCTTGAGCGGAAATCCGAAATCACTCACCTCAAATGGTCGGTGATCGGAGATCGGAGATCGGAAGAACGTCTCGGACCAAGGCGTCGTCGATTTCCGGGTTCGGCGTTCTTCGCGTTCTTCGCGTTCTTCGCGTTCTTCGCGAGGGAGCTGAAGAAACAGGGATCCTCTCAAATCTTTTCAAAAGATTTTGGGTTGGTTTTATTTTATTAACATGCCAACACACAAAACCGGTTAAGAAACGATTGAATTAATTCGTTGAATTAATTCAACGAAAGAAACAGGCCATTTAATTCACGAAAGAAACATCCCATTTAATTCACGAAAGAAACAGCCCATTTAATGGTCTGTTAAGAATTTAGAAAATGCGTCGGTTGACTTTCATTAAGACGGGTTTTCACGGGTGCGTTTCTTAGCGGAAAGAAACGGCGGGGCTCGTGCGGGCCCCACCTCACAAATATCCTACCAAGGGGGTAGGATATTTCTGGATAGCATCCTATCCAGTTCAACTCAGTTCAAGCCGCCTTTAAGTGGCTTCAAGTGGCTTCCAAGTGGCTTAAGTGAAATAAAATAAAGTTGTCGCAAAATTATTTTATTTCTTAACTTTAAGCCCGAAAATTAAAAACCACACCCGAGCAAACGCAACTCCGGAAGAGGCGTTTCTAAGCAAATACCGGCGCTGCGATTTCATCGGTGCCCTCAGAATTCGATTCCGGGCACCGGTTCAAAAGTTAGAAAAACCCGCTCGTCCGTTCACTGAACGTACCCGAGCCAAGCTTCGGAAAATGATTCCGGGCACACCGGGCCTCGGAATCAGGCGCCGTCAGAAACTGCGTTCTTGTAAAATTCCAAAGAAAATTAAGAAAAAAAAAATTCCTTGAAATTTACGGGTCTTTACATTACTCCCACCTCAGGACTTTACGTCCCCATAAAGATACATCAAAAACTAGGGAAACAAATGTGGGTACTGAGCACGCATCTGAGCCTCCCGCTCCCAAGTGCTCTCCTGGAGGTTCCCGTGCTGCCATCTGATGCGCACAAGAGGAATCGATCGCCCATGTAGGACCCGCTCCTGTCGATCCTCTATCTCCACTGGGACCTCCGCAAAAGTCGCTCCATCATCCACGTCTAGATCCCCATATTCAATGATGTGCGTCGGGTCGTGCACGTATCTCCTCAGCTGGGATACGTGGAAGACGTCGTGCACCTGGTGCAACTGAGGTGGCAGAGCCAGGCGATAAGCCACCTCGCCAATCCTGCTGAGGACCTGGAAAGGCCCGATGAAGCGTGGAGACAACTTGCCGCCTCAGCCAAATCTCCGCAAACCACGTCGAGGTGAGATACGCAAGAAGACGTGGTCGCCATCCTCGAACTCTAGTGGCCTCCGCCTCCTGTCAGCATATGACTTCTGCCAGCTCTGTACTGTCCTCATCCGCTCCTGGATGACCTGGACCTTCTCTATCGTGGCCCGGACCATCTCTGGTCCCACAAGTGCTGACTCTCCAGGGTCTGTCCAGCACAAAGGAGATCTGCAAGGCCTGCCGTACAACGCCTCGTAGGGTGCCATCTCGATGGTGGAGTGGTAGCTGTTGTTGTACGCGAACTCCACCAAGGGTAGGTGGTCCTCCCAGCTGCGACCAAAGTCGAGGACACATGCGCGGAGCATGTCCTCGAGAGTCTGAATGGTCCTCTCCTTCTGACCATCCGTCTGAGGGTGAAAGGCGGTGCTCAGACGTAGTCGCGTCCCGAACGCCTCCTGCAACCCCTTCCAAAGCCGGGAAGTAAAACGAGCGTCCCGATCGGAGACGATAGTTGATGGCACATCGTGAAGTCGTACAATCTCCTGAACGTAGAGACGCCCCAAGCTCTCCACTGAGCCCTGCTCTCGGATGGGTAAGAAGTGTGCCGACTTGGTGAGTCGGTCAACAATCACCCAAATGGAGTCGTGACCTCTGGAAGTGCGTGGAAGTCCAGTCACGAAGTCCATAGATATCCCGTCCCACTTCCACTCCGGGACCTCCAAGGGCTGTACCAAACCTGCTGGTACCTGATGCTCTGCCTCATTTCACGGTGCCTCACCTGCTGGTACCTGATGCTCTGCCTTCACCTGCTGGCAGGTGAGGCACCGTGAAACGAACTCTGCCACAGCCTTCTTCATGCCCGGCCACCAGTGCTGTCGTCTGAGATCCTGGTACATCTTCGCCACTCCAGGATATACCGCCAAAGGAGAAGTGTGAAACTCTCTCAGCACTTCCTCTCGTAAGGCGACTGGTACCAAGGTACGTCCTCTGAAAAGGACATCGTGCTCTTCTCCAAGGGAGAAACCATCAGTTTCCTGTCCCGAGGATATCTGTGCACGTCGTGTCTCACAGTCGATGTCCCCACGCTGTGCCCCTCTGACCCGCTGAAGAAGTGGAGGAGAGACTGTGAGAGACTGAAGGAAGGCTGCTCCGTCTCTATCCACGAAGGATATCTGCAAAGAGGCTAGCTGCTCTGTCGCCTCCTCAAGTAGCTGGATGCCCGTCCTCCTGCTGAGGGCATCAGCCACCACGTTCCCCTTCCCAGGAGTATAGACTATCTCAAAGTCATAGTCCTGGAGGAACTCGAGCCATCGCCGTTGTCTCAGGTTCAGGTCCTTCTGAGAGAAGATGTACCTGAGACTCTGGTGGTCAGAAAAGACTGTGAAGCGCTCGCCCATCAGATAGTGTCGCCATGTCTTCAAGGCGAAGACCACTGCTGCCAACTCCAAGTCATGGGTAGCATAGTTCTTCTCATGAGGCCTCAACTGACGTGATCCGTAGGCAATCACGGCCCGCTCCTGCATCAGGACACACCCGAGTCCGGTCCCTGATGCGTCGCAGTAGACTACGTATCCAACTCCCTCCTCAGGCAACCTCAAGATAGGTGCGCTGGTCAACCTCTGCCTCAGCTCCTGGAAGCTCTGCTGACATCTGTCTGACCACACGAAGGGTTTCCCCTTCTTCGTCAACACTGATAGTGGGGCCGCAACTCTGGAGAAGTCCAGCACAAATCTCCGATAGTATCCGGCTAGGCCCAAGAAACTCCGCAACTCTGTCACGCTCTTGGGTGGCTCCCAAGCTAGCACTGCCTCGATCTTCGCGGGATCCACTGCAACTCCCGCCTCAGAAATGACGTGCCCCAAGAAGTGGACCTCACGTAACCAGAACTGACACTTCGAGAGCTTGCCATAAAGCTGGTGCTCTCGGAGTGTGTCTAGTACAACACGCAGGTGGTAGGCGTGCTCCTCCTCCGTCGTCGAGTACACAAAAATGTCGTCGATGAATACCACGACAAATCGATCGAGGTATGGCTGGAAGATCCTGTTCATGAGGCTCATGAACACTTCTGGAGCGTTGGTCATGCCGAAAGGCATAACCAAGAACTCATAGTGGCCATACCGACACCTGAAGGCCGTCTTCTGCACATCCTCGTCTCGAACTCTGAGCTGATGATAGCCTGACCTGAGGTCTATCTTCGAGAACCACCGTGCTCCCTTGAGCTGGTCGAAGAGATCATCAATCCTGGGTAGCGGATACTTGTTCCTCACTACCACCTGATTCAGGCGACGATAATCGACACACAGTCGCAAGCTCCCGTCCGCCTTCTTGGCGAACAAAATCGGGGAAGCCCAGGGCGAAACACTGGGTCGGATGAACCCCTTGCCCTGCAAGTCCTCTAACTGTACCCGCAGCTCTCGAAGCTCAGCGGGGGCCATCCGATATGTTGGAGTGGATATCGGGGTTGTCCCGGGGTACAGGTCAAAATAAAAGTCTACCTCTCTGCGAGGAGGTAGTCCTGGAACGTCGTCGGGAAAGACGTCCGCGTACTGATCCACCACTGCAGGAAAACTGGGACTCCGCACGTCAACTGCTCCCAGGATGAGGCTAGCCAACTGATGAGTGATGGGCTGACCTCTCCTCTGCGTGAGTCCATCCTGTGCTGCTAAGGCTCCCTTCTCGCCGGTGAAGGTGAACCTGCTTCCGTCGGTGCGCACACATCGCACCTTGTGCCTAATGCAGTCAATCTGATCATGGACCGTAGATAACCAATCCATGCCCAAGATGATGTCGTAAGGCCTCGACGCTGCTACTAGAAGATCCCAGCCGAAGCTCTCGCCTCCTAGAGTAAGCTCACACTGCCGGCACCAGTGCGTAATCATCGAGTCCGCTCCCGTAGGAGTCTCTAGCCGTAAGGATCGAGCCAACGGCTCGGTCGGAATCTCCGAGATCCGAACAAGGGCAGTGGCTATGAAAGAGTGACTCGCTCCTGTGTCTATCAGAACTACAGCAAGGGTGGAATAGACACAGATCATACCTAGAATCATCTCTGGCGCACCGTGGTCGTAGGCCTCCGCTGCATGGAGCTGAGCCTGTCTCTGCCCGCTGGCTCCCTGTGGTCGGGGCGGGCCTCCTGGTGGAGGTGGTGGCAGAGCCTCAAAGCGTCGCCCACCACCTACTGCTCGGCCAGCTCCTCTGCCTCGTCCGCCTCCTCCCGGCGGACCGCCACGGTCGACCCTATGCCTCTGCCTGGGTGGTACCTCCACCGTCTGCTGACCCTCAGTACGACGGGTCGGGCAGTCACGAGCCATGTGGCCCTGCCCGCCGCACTCGTAGCACTGCCTGCCTCTCGGAAGGCTGGCTCCGGGCCGGGTGCCCTGCACTGCTGAGCCAGTGTCCTGAGGTCGCCTGCCGGAAGTTCTGGTCTGCCTGGAACCCTGAGTCATCCGCCGGCTACCAGCTGCCGAAGACTCCGCTATCTGCCACCCTGCGGTAGGTCTCGCTGTGGACTCAGCCAGGAAGCTCTCGATCAGGAGGGCTCGCTCCAGTACTCCTGCCTGGGTCGGGATGCTGAGGGAGATCAGCGATGCCCTGATCTCGTGTCTCAAACCCTGCTCGAAGGTCCGGGCCCGGAAGAAGGGGTCTCGTACCATGTCTGTCGAGTACCGAGAAAGGTCGGTGAACCTCGCCGCGTACTGAGCGACCGTCAAGCTGCCTTGCCGCAGCTGAAGAAGCTCCTGGATGCGCACCGCTCGGAGGGTGGCCGGGATGAACTCTGAGCGGAAGAGGCTCTCGAAGTCCATCCAGATGAGGGTGGCCTCATCGTATACCTGGAGCATCAGGCTCCACCAGCGTCCGGCTGCTGCGTGAAGTAGGCTCTCCGCGAGGATCACCATGAGGTCTGCTGGCGTCCTCACTAGCCTGAAAACTCGGACGACCGCCTCCAGCCAGTCCTCGGCTGCCTGGGGGTCCGACTCCCCACGGAACCTGGGTGGTCGCTGGTGCTGGAACTCATGCAGAGCTCCAAGGCGTCGTGCGTCGTCAGCTTCCAGTGCTGAAGCATCGGGGGCTCGGCGGGTAAAGGTACCGCCGGTGCCTCTGCTATCAACGGGCCCTGTACCGAGGCCTCGTCGCTCGGCGGGCTGTCGTCGCGCCCTACTCTGGGAACCCTAGCTGGCTGCTATCGTCGTGCCATCCTGAAAAGGAAACAAGTATGCCACGGTCAGAACAGTATACCTGGTGAGCTGACACAAGTAATCACAAAGAAAACTTGAAACACACATGCAATCAATGTTTTCGTGCATTAAGTCGGGAATCAGAAGTCAGGGTCCTGGTGTATGGATACGTCGGCCGCCGCACCAACACTGGACTCCCTGGACTGATAACCACACTCAATACGCTAAACACTATTGCTTCACATAGAAGAAAGATCAGAGTCTGCGGTAGAACCGACCAGCTCTGATACCAATTTGTCACGACCCGTCCTCGGGGCCCGTGCCGTGACTACCCCAAGCCCTCCTTCCATAGGCCAGGGGCTGGAGACTATCACCAAGGCGTAAATCCCAACAAAAAGGGAAGGCATTGCCTTTGAAAAGTAAACAAGCACCACAGAGTAAGCAAGCGGAAAAGTAAACACTAAGTAAAACTGTACAAGCTGTGCTGAAAGTAAAAAGGGGCCGGAAATACAAGCCCAACTGTAAAGTACAACTGAAAGGAAAAACAGCAACTGAAAAGGGAAAACTACATCGTCGAGTCGTCCTCTGGAAGTCCCACATGAAGGGTGGGTACAGATAGCCTCCACTGCTCCTCGGGTCCACCTGACCGCTCCGAGTACGTCCCGCCCAGTGGTCCACCTCCAGGTACTGTCCTGCTCCACACGCCTCCTCCACGATCAGTGCTGTCCGTCGTCTGCAACCAACACCACGAAGTGCGGGCATAGCCCGTGCAGGGGTGAGTATAAGCTACTCAGTAGGGACCCCGAGACCCCCGAAGGTCTCCCGAAATCCACAAAGGATAAATCACGAAGAAGAGGTACAATCACGAAGTAACATCTGACACGGCTTAGGTATATGCCCATACATATACCTAAGTCATCAATTCCCTGATCGGCTCCAACGTCCGAGCCCTAGCACAACCCAGTCCACACAGGAAAGCAAAACGCATACCCACGCAGGATAGAACAACACAATCCACAAAGGAGAGTAAGCAATAAATCCACACAGGATAGCTCAACACAATCCACAAAGGAGAGTATCACAAGATTCAGCTCACACAGGAATACTTCTTCGTATGACGATAAAGATGATCATTGAACCATCTAAGTCGTCGGACCCACGAAGGATCGATAGGTACTAACCTTGCAGTGACCCACACAGGATCAAGCCCACGCAGGACCTGTAGGAGTTGGCTCACACAGAACCGCTGAGAGATGACCCACACAGGATCGGACCCACACAGGATCGGGCCCACACAGGACCGAGCCCACGCAAGACCTGTAGGCGCTGGCTCACACAGAACCGCTGAGCGCTGACCCACGCAGGATCGGACCCACACAGGATCGGGCCCACACAGGACTTGTAGCACTGATCCACGTAGGATCGCTGAGTGCAGGAGTCGTCGCAGTCCGCTGAGGATCTCTGCACAGTCGTCGCCGCAGTCCACTGAGGATCTCTGCACGGTCGTCGTCGGAGTCCACGGAGGATCTCTGCACAGTCGTCGTCGCAGTCCACTGAGGATCTCTGCACGGTCGTCGCTGTCGAAGTAGCAGTCGCAGCCAGCCTAGGGTTCCCGCACACAGCAAGCTCGTTCGGGAGGGTCCGCTCCACGAGCCGAGGGGCTCATACATCAACTGACACGAAGTCCGAGGTTGATGTATCCAAAAGTTCCGTAACGTCAACAGGAACTCAACGTCGCAGACGGCGCGTCAATCAGACGCCCGGTCTGAGAGATATTGGCATTTTCGTCCCAGGGGCCCGGTTGGTTTTAAGGCAAAACCAACCCAACCGCACTCCACCTGCGTCCAAACCTCGGGCGGAGTATTCCAAAAGATCCGTCTCACTTAGAGGAATTCAACAAAGCTGACGGCACGTCAATCGGACGTCCGTAGCTCAAGATATGAGTGTTTCCGCTCCGAGGGCCCGGTTGGTCTCGTGTACGAACCAACCCGGATGAACTCAAAGTATTCCGAAACCTTGAGTGCGATATACCGAAATGCCCGTCTCGATCCAAGGATCGCGTTGCCGCTGACGGCGAGTCGTTTGGAGGCACGAAGCTCAAGTTACGGGCGTTTGAACGAAAACGTCCGAAGATGGGGGGTACGGGCCCGGGCCGACCCGGCCCGACCCCCCCCTGGGTCGGCCCGAACCGGGTCGACCCGAACCGGGTCCGACCCGGTTGGCCCAGCCCGGCTCGGCTCGGCCGAGCGGCGCGGGTGGAAGCCGCGGGCGCCGTCCCTCGGCCTGAGGAAGAACCGCGGCCCGCGTGCGGGCCGTGCTGGTGAATCGCGGACGCGGCTCTGCCGCGTCCCGCCTGGATGAACCGGACCCGCGCGGCCGCGGGTCCGTTGGCCGCCGCCGCCGCGGCTTCAGCCTCGGCAGCCTCGTCCGGCGGCGCGCCGGGGCGCCGCCGGCGTCGCTCCGGTGGCCCATTTTCCTTCCCGTCTGCGCTGTTGCTCCTCCCGAGATCCGTTCTTCACTGCGGGATCGTCAAACACCCGTTGCAGCATGTTCCGTCGTCGCCCGCCAAATCCGCACAAAACGAAGAACGGCGGAGGGTCGTCGGGCCGTGTTCGTTTGGCCCGCACCCTCCGCGTTAGAGATAAACAACCGGGAGAAATTTATAGAATGTTCAACACATGAACCAACAATTTTAAATAAATAAAATTGTTTCTTTGATTCCGGTTCTTAAATTTTTAAAGAAACATTGACGGGAATTAATTTAAAAAGGGGGTAATTCCCATAATTAAATCCCTACCTTGATGATCGTCGCGCGCGGGCGTTCTTCGCGAATAAGATCGTCGTGGAAGAGAGGGATCGTCGCGTCGTCGCGGGGAGGCGTCGCGTCGTCGCGGAAACCGGCGTTGAGTCGGCGAACTCAACGAACCAAGAACATCAGATTTAAATTAAATATGTGTTTAAAACCAAAAGAAAAGAACCTTGAGCGGAAATCCAAAATCACTCACCTCAAATGGTCGGTGATCGGAGATCGGAGATCGGAAGAACGTCTCGGACGAAGGCGTCGTCGATTTCCGGTTTCGGCGTTCTTCGCGTTCTTCGCGTTCTTCGCGTTCTTCGCAAGGGAGCTGAAGAAACAGGGATCCTCTCAAATCTTTTCAAAAGATTTTGGGTTGGTCTTATTTTATTAACATGCCAACACACGAAACCGGTTAAGAAACGATTGAATTAATTCGTTGAATTAATTAAACGAAAGAAACAGGCCATTTAATTCACGAAAGAAACAGCCCATTTAATTCACGAAAGAAACAGCCCATTTAATGGTCTGTTAAGAATTTAGAAAACGCGTCGGTTGACTTTCATTAAGACGGGTTTTCACGGGTGCGTTTCTTAGCAGAAAGAAACGGCGGGGCTCGTGCAGGCCCCACCTCACAAATATCCTACCAAGGGGGTAGGATATTTCTGGATAGCATCATATCCAGTTCAACTCAGTTCAAGCTGCCTTTAAGTGGCTTCAAGTGGCTTCCAAGTGGCTTAAGTGAAATAAAATAAAGTTGTCGCAAAATTATTTTATTTCTTAACTTTAAGCCCAAAAATTAAAAACCACACCCGAGCAAACGCAACTCCGGAAGAGGCGTTTCTAAGCGAATATCGGCGCTGTGATTTCATCGGTGCCCTCAGAATTCGATTCCGGGCACCGGTTCAAAAGTTAGAAAAACCCGCTCGTCCATTCACTGAACGTACCCGAGCCAAACTTCGGAAAATGATTCCGGGCACACCGGGCCTCGTAATCAGGCGCCGTCAGAAACTGCGTTCTAGTAAAATTCTAAAGCAAATTAAGAAAAAAAAATTCCTTGAAATTTACGGGTCATTACAATTAATTCTTACACCGCAGGTTTACCAGCACAGACTGGCACATGGTTAGTTGGACTACATGTCATGTGGCCCACTGTACATGGTGTGTAGTCCCTTTCGGGTCAGGTCTGGGCCGTGTATCCCATACATGGCTTAGTCGACTTGTGAAAGTTTAACGCGAATTCAAC
>CAUJRU010001681.1:0-27500 GCA_963277665.1 Viscum album
AGGACGCCGAGCTGGGGTTTGTCATATGTTGTTGGGTTCGGTATGTAACGACACCGACCACCTAAAGAGAATTCATTTCATGCGTGAGGACCCGCTCTGGACATGGGGTCTGTCTTCTCGGCGGTGGTCGACGATACGCGGGAAGGATGCCATGACGTGTCGGCGGCCTTCACGTGCCTAAGGGGTCACGTCGGTTGCCGTTCCTATGGTTTCATAGCTCTTTTAGGGCAACACGTGTTGTCTTTCATGCGCTGCGGTTCCCTCTGGGTGGTCTAAACCACTCAGTATGTCTCCTCGTCAGTGCTGATGTTTCCTGGTGGGAGAGCTGGAAATGCAGAAATGTCTCTTTAGGGGGGGAGTGGTCGGCGACCCCCCCTGGGCGTGGGTCTTGTCCTGCGTGCCCAGAGCCACCCAGTGACATGCCCACAGACATGGAAAAATGGCCTCTAGATGATTCCTCCTGTGCTTGGGGCTTGTCTTGCCCGCGGTAGTGCCCCATAAAAGCGATGACAATGAGACGGGGTTCGTCGCGTGTCAGGTCCGACGAACTGACAATCGCGTGGAGACAAAGCCATCCGAGTGAGACGATTTGAAGTGGCCTCGGGGCATGTCTTGGTGGATGCGACGTGCCTTGAAAGGAAGGACGTCGAGGTGGGGTTTTTCATATGTTGTTGGGTCCTGTATGTAATTACAATTACCACCTAAAGAGAATTCTTTTCATGAGTGAGGACCCGCTCTGGACATGGGGCGTGTCTTCTCGGCGGTGATCGACGATACGCGGGATGGATGCCATGACTTGTCGGTGGCCTTCATGTGCATAAGGGGTCACGTCGGTGGCCCTTCCTATGGTTTCATAGCTCTTTTAGGGCAACACGTGTTGTCTTTCATGCGCTGCGGTGCCCTCAGGGTGGTCTAAACCCATCAGTATGTCTCCTCGTCAGTGTTGATGTTTCCTGGTGGGATAGCTGGAAATGCATAAATGTCTCTTTAGGGGGGGAGTGGTCGGCGACCCCCCTGGGCGTGGGTCTTGTCCTGCGTGCCTAGAGCCACCCAATGACATGCCCAGTGACATGGAAAATGGCATCGACGCAATGCCCTGAATTCCTGATGATTCTTCCCGTGCTAGGGTCTTGTCTTGCCCGAGGTGGTGCGCCATAAAACCGATGACAATGAGATGGGTGGGGTTTGTCGCCTGTGAGATCCTACGGACTGACAATCGCGTCCAGACAATGGAATCCTAGTGAGGCGATTTGAAGGGGCCTCGGGGCCCGTCTTGGTGCGTGCGGCGTGCCTTGAAAGGAAGGACGTTGAGGTGGGGTTTGTCATATGTTGTTGTGTCCGGTATGTAAAGACAATGACCACCTAAAGAGAATTCATTTCATGCGTGAGGACCCGCTCTGGACATGGGTCCTGTCTCCTCGGCGGTGTTGGACGATACGCGGGACGGATGCCATGACGTGTCGGCGGCCTTCATGTGCCTTAGGGGCCACGTCGGTGTCCCTTCCTATGGTTTCATAGCCCTTTTAGGGCAACACGTGTTGCCTTTCATGCGCTGCGGTTCCCTCTGGGTGGTCTAAACCACTCAGTATGTCTCCTCGTCAGTGTTGATGTTTCCTGGTGGAATAGCTGGAAATGCATAAATGTCTCTTTAGGGGGGGAGTGGTCGGCGACCCCCCCTGGGCGTGGGTCTTGTCCTGCGTGCCGAGAGCCACCCACAGACATGCCCAGTGACATGGAAAATGGCATCGACGCAATGCCATGAATTCCTGATGATTCGTCCCGTGCTTGGGGTTTGTCTTGCCCGAGGTAGTGCGCCCTAAAAACGATGGCAATGAGACGGGGTTTGTCGCATGTGCGATCCTGCGGACTGACAGTCGCGTCCAGACAATGGCATCCGAGTGAGACGATTTGAAGGGGCCTCAGGGCCCGTCTTGGTGCATGCGGCGTGCCTTGAAAGGAAGGACGTCGAGGTGGGGTTTTTCATATGTTGTCGTGTCCCGTATGTAATGACAATGACCACCTAAAGAGAATTCATTTCATGCGCGAGGACCCGCTCTGGACATGGGGCCTGTCTTCTCGGCGGCGTTGGATGCTACCCGTGACGAATGCTACTACGTGTCGGCGGCCTTGATGTGCCTAAGGGGTCACATCAGTGGCTGTTCCTATGGTTTCATATCTCTTTTAGGGCAACACGTGTTGTCTTTCATGCGCTGTGGTGCCCACAGGGTTGTCTAAACCCATCAGTATGTCTCCTCGTCAGTGCTGATGTTTCCTGGTGGGACAGCTGGAAATGCATAAATGTCTCTTTAGGGGGGGAGTGGTCGGCGACCCCCCCTGGGCGTGGGTCTTGTCCTGCGTGCCCAGAGCCACCCAGTGACATGCCCACGGACATGGAAAAACAGCCTCCGGACAAAGCAAAGACAGCTTGATGATTCGTCCGGTGCTTGGGGCTTGTCTTGTTCGAGGTAGTGCGCCATAAAAGTGATGACAATGAGCCGGGTTTCGTCGCGTGTCAGGTCCTCCGTACTGACAATCAGGTGGAGACAACGCCATCCGGGTGAGAGGATTTGAAGGGGCCTCAGGGCTTGCCTTGGTGGATGCGGTGTGCCTTGAATGGAAGGACAATGAGGTGGGGTTTGTCATATGTTGTTGGGTCCGGTATGTAATGACAATGACCGCCTAAAGAGAATTCCTTTCATGCGTGGGGACCCGCTCTGGACATGGGGCGTGTCTTCGCTGTGGTGATGGACGATACGTGGGACGGATGCCATGACGTGTCGGCGGCCTTCATGTGCCTAAGGGGCCACGTCGGTGGCCCTTCCTATGGTTTCATAGCTCTTTTAGGGAAACACGTGTTGCCTTTCATGCGCTGCCCTGCCCTCAGGGTGGTCTAAACCCATCAGTATGTCTCCTCGTCGGTGTTGATGTTTCCTGGTGGAATAGCTGGAAATGCATAAATGTCTCTTTAGGGGGGGAGTGGTCGGCGACCCCCCCGGGCGTGGGTCTTGTCCTGCGTGCCTAGAGCCACCCAATGTGATGCCCATTGACATGCAAAATGACATCGACTTAATGCCATGAATGCCTGATGATTCGTCCCGTGCTTGGGGCTTGTCTTGCCCGAGGTAGTGCGCCATAAAAACGATGACAATGGGATGGTGTTTGTGGCCTTCGAGATCCTGCGGACTGACAGTCGCGTTCAGACAATGGCATCCGAGTGAGACGATTTGAAGGGGTCTCGGGGCCCGTCTTGGTGCATGCGGCGTTTCTTGAAAGGAAGGACGTCGAGGTGGGGTTTGTCACATGTTGTTGTGTTCGGAATGTAAAGACAATGACCGCCTAAAGATAATTCATTTCATGCGCGGGGACCCGCTCTGGACATGGGTCCTGTCTTCTCGGCGGTGTTGGATGATACCCGGGACGGATGCCATGACGTGTCGGCGGCCTTCATGTGCCTAAGGGGTCACTTTGGTGGCTGTTCGTATGGATTCGTAGCTCTTTTAGGGCAACACGTGCTGTCCTTCATGCGTTGTGGTGCCCATTGGGTTGTCTGAACCCATCAGTATGTGTCCTCGTCAGTGCTGATGTTTCCTGGTGGGACAGCTGGAAATGCATAAATGTCTCTTTAGGGGGGGAGTGGTCGGCGACCCCCCCTGGGCGTGGGTCTTGTCCTGCGTGCCCAGAGCCACCCAGTGACATGCCCACGAACATGGAAAAACGACCTCCAGACAAATCCATGAAAGCTTGATTATTCGTACGGTGCTTGGGGCTTGTCTTGTCTGAGGTAATGCGTCATAAAAGTGATGACAATGAGCCGGGGTGCGTCGCGTGTCAGGTCCGACGTACTGACAATCACGTGGAGACAACGCCATCCGAGTGGGACGATTTGAAGGGGCCTCGGGGCTTGCCTTGGTGGATGCGGTGTGCCTTGCAAGGAAGGACGACGTGGTGGGGTTTGTCATATGTTGTTGGGTACGGTATGTATTGACAATGACCGCCTAAAGATAATTCCTTTGAGGCGTGAGGACCAGCTCTGGACATGGGGCGTGTCTTCTCTGCGGTGATGGACGAGACGCGGGGCGGATGCCATGACGTGTCGGCGGCCTTCATGTGCCTAAGGGGTCACGTCGGTGGCCCTTCCTATGGTTTCATAGCTCTTTTAGGGCAACCCGTGTTGTCTTTCATGCACTGCGGTGCCCTTAGGGTGGTCTAAACCCATCAGTATGTCTCCTCGTCACTGTTGATGTTTCCTGGTGGTATAGCTGGAAATGCATAAATGTCTCTTTAGGGGGGGAGTGGTCGGCGACCCCCCCTGGGCGTGGGTCTTGTCCTGCGTGCCTAGAGCCACCCAATGACATGCCGAGTGACATGGAAAATGGCATCGACGCAGTGCCATGAATTCCTGATGATTCGTCTCGTGCTTGGGGCTTGTCTTGCCCGAGGTAGTGCGCCCTAAAAACGATGACAATGAGATGGGGTTTGTCGCATGTGTGATCCTGCGGACTGACAGTCTTGTCCAGACAATGGCATCCGAGTGAGACGATTTGAAGGGGCCTCGAGGCCCGTCTTGGTGCGTGTGGCGTGCCTTGAAAGGAAGGACGTTGCGGTGGGGTTTGTCATCTGTTGTCGTGTCCCGTATGTAATGACAATGACCACCTAAAGAGAATTCATTTCATGCGTGAGGACCCTCTCTGGACATGGGGCCTGTCTTCTCGGCGGTGTTGGACGCTACCCGGGATGAATGCTACTACGTGTCGGCGGCCTTCATGTGCCTAAGGGGTCACATCGGTGGCTGTTCCTACGGTTTCATATATCTTTTAGGGCAACACGTGTTGACTTTCATGCGCTGTGGTGCCCACAGGGTTGTCTAAACCCTCCAGTATGTCTCCTCGTCAGTGCTGATGTTTCCTGGTGGGACAGCTGGAAAGGCATAAATGTCTCTTTAGGGGGGGAGTGGTCGGCGACCCCCCCTGGGCGTGGGTCTTGTCCTGCGTGCCCAGAGCCACCTAGTGACATGCCCACGGACATGGAAAAATGGCCTCCAGACAAATCCATGAAAGCTTGAGGATTCATACGGTGCTTGGGGCTTGTCTTGTATGAGGTAATGCGCCATAAAAGTGATGACAATGAGCCGGGGTGCGTCGCGTGTCAGGTCCGACGTACTGACAATCACGTGGAGACAACGCCACCCGAGTGGGACGATTTGAAGGGGCATCGGGGCTTGCCTTGGAGGATGCGGTGTGCCTTGCAAGGAAGGACGACGTGGTGGGGTTTGTCATATGTTGTTGGGTACGGTATGTAATGACAATGACCGCCTAAAGATAATTCATTTCATGCGTGAGGACCCGCTCTGGACATGGGGCGTGTCTTCTCTGCGGTGATGGACGAGACGCGGGACGGATGTCATGACGTGTCGGCGGCCTTCATGTGCCTAAGGGGTCACGTCGGTGGCCCTTCCTATGGTTTCATAGCTCTTTTAGGGCAACCCGTGTTGTCTTTCATGCACTGCGGTGCCCTTAGGGTGGTCTAAACCCCTCAGTATGTCTCCTCGTCACTTTTGATGTTTCCTGGTGGAATAGCTGGAAATGCATAAATGTCTCTTTAGGGGGGGAGTGGTCGGCGACCCCCCCTGGGCGTGGGTCTTGTCCTGCGTGCCTAGAGCCACCCAATGACATGCCCAGTGACATGGAAAATGGCATCGACGCAATGCCATGAATTCTTGATGATTCGTCCCGTGCTTGGGGCTTGTCTTTCCCGAGGTAGTGCGCCCTAAAAACGATGACAATGAGATGGGTTTTGTCGCATGTGTGATCTTGCGGGCTGACAGTCGTTTCCAGACAAAGGCATCCGAGTGAGACGATTTGAAGGGGCCTCGAGGCCCGTCTTGGTGCATGCGGTGTGCCTTGAAAGGAAGGACGTTGAGGTGTGGTTATTCATGTGTTTTCGTGTCCCGTATGTAATGATAATGACCACCTAAAGAGAATTCATTTCATGCGTGAGGACCCTCTCTGGACATGGGGCCTGTCTTCTCGGCGGTGTTGGACGCTACCCGGGATGGATGCTAGTACGTGATGGCGGCCTTGATGTGCCTAAGGGGTCACATTGGTGGCTATTCCTATGGTTTCATATCTCTTTTAGGGCAACACGTGTTGTCTTTCATGCGCTGTGGTGCCCACAGGGTTGTCTGAACCCATCAGTATGTCTCCTCGTCAGTGCTGATGTTTCCTGGTGGGACAGCTGGAAATGCATAAATGTCTCTTTAGGGGGGGAGTGGTCGGCGACCCCCCCTGGGCGTGGGTCTTGTCCTGTGTGCCCAGAGCCACCCAGTGACATGCCCACAGACATGGAAAAACGGCCTCCAGACGAATCCATGAAAGCCTGATGATTCGTACGGTGCTTGGGGCTTGTCTTTTCTGAGGTAATGCGCCATAAAAGTGATGACAATGAGCTGGGGTGCGTCGCGTGTCAGACCCACGCCGAGTGACGTGGAAAATGGCATCGACGCAATGCCAAGAATTCCTGATGATTCGTCCCGTGCTTCGGGCTTGTCTTGCCCGAGGTAGTGCGCCATAAAAACGATGACAATGAGATGGGGTTTGTCGCGTGTGTGAGGTCCGACGTACTGACGATCACGTGGAGACAACGGCATCCGAGTGAGACGATTTGAAGGGGCCTCGGGGCTTGCCTTGGTGGATGCGGTGTGCCTTGCAAGGAAGGACGATGTGGTGGGGTTTGTCATATGTTGTTGGGTACGGTATGTATTGACAATGACCACCTAAAGATAATTCCTTTGAGGCGTGAGGACTCGCTCTGGACATGGGGCGCGTCTTCTCTGCGGTGATGGACGAGACGCGGGACGGATGCCATGACGTGTCGGCGGCCTTCATGTGCCTAAGGGGTCACGTCGGTGGCCCTTCCTATGGTTTCATAGCTCTTTTAGGGCAACCCGTGTTGTCTTTCATGCACTGCGGTGCCCTTAGGGTGGTCTAAACCCATCAGTATGTCTCCTCGTCACTGTTGATGTTTCCTGGTGGTATAGCTGGAAATGCATAAATGTCTCTTTAGGGGGGGAGTGGTCGGCGACCCCCCCTGGGCGTGGGTCTTGTCCTGCGTGCCTAGAGCCACCCACTGACATGCCGAGTGACATGGAAAATGGCATCGACGCAGTGCCATGAATTTCTGATGATTCGTCCCGTGCTTGGGGCTTGTCTTGCCCGAGGTAGTGCGCCCTAAAAACGATGACAATGAGATGGGGTTTGTCGCATGTGTGATCCTGCGGACTGACAGTCGTGTCCAGACAATGGCATCCGAGTGAGACGATTTGAAGGGGCCTCGAGGCCCGTCTTGGTGCGTGTGGCGTGCCTTGAAAGGAAGGACGTTGCGGTGGGGTTTGTCATCTGTTGTCGTGTCCCGTATGTAATGACAATGACCACCTAAAGAGAATTCATTTCATGCGTGAGGACCCTCTCTGGACATGGGGCCTGTCTTCTCGGCGGTGTTGGACGCTACCCGGGATGAATGCTACTACGTGTCGGCGGCCTTCATGTGCCTAAGGGGTCACATCGGTGGCTGTTCCTAGGGTTTCATATATCTTTTAGGGCAACACGTGTTGTCTTTCATGCGCTGTGGTGCCCACAGGGTTGTCTAAACCCGTTAGTATGTCTCCTCGTCAGTGCTGATGTTTCCTGGTGGGACAGCTGAAAATGCATAAATGTCTCTTTAGGGGGGGAGTGGTCGGCGACCCCCCCTGGGCGTGGGTCTTGTCCTGCGTGCCCAGAGCCACCTAGTGACATGCCCACGGACATGGAAAAATGGCCTCCAGACAAATCCATGAAAGCTTGAGGATTCATACGGTGCTTGGGGCTTGTCTTGTCTGAGGTAATGCGCCATAAAAGTGATGACAATGAGCCGGGGTGCGTCGCGTGTCAGGTCCGACGTACTGACAATCACGTGGAGACAACGCCACCCGAGTGGGACGATTTGAAGGGGCATCGGGGCTTGCCTTGGAGGATGCGGTGTGCCTTGCAAGGAAGGACGACGTGGTGGGGTTTGTCATATGTTGTTGGGTACGGTATGTAATGACAATGACCGCCTCAAGATAATTCCTTTCATGCGTGAGGACCCGCTCTGGACATGGGGCGTGTCTTCTCTGCGGTGATGGACGAGACGCGGGACGGATGCCATGACGTGTCGGCGGCCTTCATGTGCCTAAGGGGTCACGTCGGTGGCCCTTCCTATGGTTTCATAGCTCTTTTAGGGCAACCCGTGTTGTCTTTCATGCACTGCGGTGCCCTTAGGGTGGTCTAAACCCATCAGTATGTCTCCTCGTCACTGTTGATGTTTCCTGGTGGAATAGCTGGAAATGCATAAATGTCTCTTTAGGGGGGGGAGTGGTCGGCGACCCCCCCTGGGCGTGGGTCTTGTCCTGCGTGCCTAGAGCCACCCGATGACGTGCCCAGTGACATGGAAAATGGCATGGACGCAATGCCATGAATTCTCGATGATTCGTCCCGTGCTTGGGGCTTGTCTTTCCCGAGGTAGTGCGCCCTAAAAACGATGACAATGAGATGGGTTTTGTCGCATGTGTGATCTTGCGGGCTGACAGTCGTTTCCAGACAAAGGCATCCGAGTGAGACGATTTGAAGGGGCCTCGAGGCCCGTCTTGGTGCATGCGGTGTGCCTTGAAAGGAAGGACGTTGAGGTGTGGTTATTCATGTGTTTTCGTGTCCCGTATGTAATGATAATGACCACCTAAAGAGAATTCATTTCATGCGTGAGGACCCTCTCTGGACATGGGGCCTGTCTTCTCGGCGGTGTTGGACGCTACCCGGGATGGATGCTAGTACGTGATGGCGGCCTTGATGTGCCTAAGGGGTCACATTGGTGGCTATTCCTATGGTTTCATATCTCTTTTAGGGCAACACGTGTTGTCTTTCATGCGCTGTGGTGCCCACAGGGTTGTCTGAACCCATCAGTATGTCTCCTCGTCAGTGCTGATGTTTCCTGGTGGGACAGCTGGAAATGCATAAATGTCTCTTTAGGGGGGGAGTGGTCGGCGACCCCCCCTGGGCGTGGGTCTTGTCCTGTGTGCCCAGAGCCACCCAGTGACATGCCCACAGACATGGAAAAACGGCCTCCAGACGAATCCATGAAAGCCTGATGATTCGTACGGTGCTTGGGGCTTGTCTTTTCTGAGGTAATGCGCCATAAAAGTGATGACAATGAGCTGGGGTGCGTCGCGTGTCAGACCCACGCCGAGTGACGTGGAAAATGGCATCGACGCAATGCCAAGAATTCCTGATGATTCGTCCCGTGCTTCGGGCTTGTCTTGCCCGAGGTAGTGCGCCATAAAAACGATGACAATGAGATGGGGTTTGTCGCGTGTGTGAGGTCCGACGTACTGACGATCACGTGGAGACAACGGCATCCGAGTGAGACGATTTGAAGGGGCCTCGGGGCTTGCCTTGGTGGATGCGGTGTGCCTTGCAAGGAAGGACGATGTGGTGGGGTTTGTCATATGTTGTTGGGTACGGTATGTATTGACAATGACCACCTAAAGATAATTCCTTTGAGGCGTGAGGACTCGCTCTGGACATGGGGCGCGTCTTCTCTGCGGTGATGGACGAGACGCGGGACGGATGCCATGACGTGTCGGCGGCCTTCATGTGCCTAAGGGGTCACGTCGGTGGCCCTTCCTATGGTTTCATAGCTCTTTTAGGGCAACCCGTGTTGTCTTTCATGCACTGCGGTGCCCTTAGGGTGGTCTAAACCCATCAGTATGTCTCCTCGTCACTGTTGATGTTTCCTGGTGGTATAGCTGGAAATGCATAAATGTCTCTTTAGGGGGGGAGTGGTCGGCGACCCCCCCTGGGCGTGGGTCTTGTCCTGCGTGCCTAGAGCCACCCACTGACATGCCGAGTGACATGGAAAATGGCATCGACGCAGTGCCATGAATTTCTGATGATTCGTCCCGTGCTTGGGGCTTGTCTTGCCCGAGGTAGTGCGCCCTAAAAACGATGACAATGAGATGGGGTTTGTCGCATGTGTGATCCTGCGGACTGACAGTCGTGTCCAGACAATGGCATCCGAGTGAGACGATTTGAAGGGGCCTCGAGGCCCGTCTTGGTGCGTGTGGCGTGCCTTGAAAGGAAGGACGTTGCGGTGGGGTTTGTCATCTGTTGTCGTGTCCCGTATGTAATGACAATGACCACCTAAAGAGAATTCATTTCATGCGTGAGGACCCTCTCTGGACATGGGGCCTGTCTTCTCGGCGGTGTTGGACGCTACCCGGGATGAATGCTACTACGTGTCGGCGGCCTTCATGTGCCTAAGGGGTCACATCGGTGGCTGTTCCTATGGTTTCATATATCTTTTAGGGCAACACGTGTTGTCTTTCATGCGCTGTGGTGCCCACAGGGTTGTCTAAACCCGTTAGTATGTCTCCTCGTCAGTGCTGATGTTTCCTGGTGGGACAGCTGAAAATGCATAAATGTCTCTTTAGGGGGGGAGTGGTCGGCGACCCCCCCTGGGCGTGGGTCTTGTCCTGCGTGCCCAGAGCCACCTAGTGACATGCCCACGGACATGGAAAAATGGCCTCCAGACAAATCCATGAAAGCTTGAGGATTCATACGGTGCTTGGGGCTTGTCTTGTCTGAGGTAATGCGCCATAAAAGTGATGACAATGAGCCGGGGTGCGTCGCGTGTCAGGTCCGACGTACTGACAATCACGTGGAGACAACGCCACCCGAGTGGGACGATTTGAAGGGGCATCGGGGCTTGCCTTGGAGGATGCGGTGTGCCTTGCAAGGAAGGACGACGTGGTGGGGTTTGTCATATGTTGTTGGGTACGGTATGTAATGACAATGACCGCCTCAAGATAATTCCTTTCATGCGTGAGGACCCGCTCTGGACATGGGGCGTGTCTTCTCTGCGGTGATGGACGAGACGCGGGACGGATGCCATGACGTGTCGGCGGCCTTCATGTGCCTAAGGGGTCACGTCGGTGGCCCTTCCTATGGTTTCATAGCTCTTTTAGGGCAACCCGTGTTGTCTTTCATGCACTGCGGTGCCCTTAGGGTGGTCTAAACCCATCAGTATGTCTCCTCGTCACTGTTGATGTTTCCTGGTGGAATAGCTGGAAATGCATAAATGTCTCTTTAGGGGGGGGAGTGGTCGGCGACCCCCCCTGGGCGTGGGTCTTGTCCTGCGTGCCTAGAGCCACCCGATGACGTGCCCAGTGACATGGAAAATGGCATGGACGCAATGCCATGAATTCTCGATGATTCGTCCCGTGCTTGGGGCTTGTCTTTCCCGAGGTAGTGCGCCCTAAAAACGATGACAACGAGATGGGGTTTGTCGCATGTGTGATCTTGCGGGCTGACAGTCGTTTCCAGACAATGGCATCCGAGTGAGACGATTTGAAGGGGCCTCGAGTCCCGTCTTGGTGCATGCGGCGTGCCTTGAAGGGAAGGACGTTGAGGTGGGGTCATACCTCAAACATTGCAGATGTGGTTGGTGATGCAACCTTGTTGATCCTTCCATTAGTCATATGCTTGTCTCAAAGATCAGGTTGTGCATGTACAATGGACAAACTAATCGAACGGAATTGAATGTTCGGGACGACGGTTTGGGCTTGTGTTGGGGTCTGAGTGGTGAGCTCAGTCATACCTCAAACAATGCAGATGTTGTTGGTGATTCTACATGTCTGATCCTTCCACTAGTCATATGCTTGTCTCAAAGATCAGGTCCTGCATGATCAGTTGTGTGGGTTGATGGTTGCGCTTATGCGATTGTGTGGGAGTGGTGGATGGTTGTCAAGATACCGCGGTCTCCCTTTTTTGGGAAGGGAACGTTGGTCTCGTTGGCTCTAGGGGGTTGGGTATATCAATCCTTCCCTTGTGTCATGCATAGCGGGCTTTCCCTGCCTTCATGTGCTGCATTGTGATGCCTCTCGGGTTGCATCCCTCGAGGCGTCACGATCAGCTGTGTGGGTTGATGGTTGTGCTTACGCGATTGTGTGGGAGTGGTGGATGGTTGTCAAGATACTGCGGTCTCCCTTTTTTGGGAAGGGAACGTTGGTCTCGTTGGCACCCTCATCCGTAAGTGGGGGTTTAATTTCTCCTCGCTTTCATTTGGTCCTTGTGCATGTTTCCATGTGAATGATGGAACACGGTTTGGCTTGGTTGGATATCCGTTGAGAACACTAGTCATATGCTTGTCTCAAAGTTCAGTCTGTGCATGTACAGGGACAAACTAATCGAAGATGGTGATACTGTGAAGGGTCTCAGTAAATCAGGGACAAGTCTGACGTTCTCCTCGGTTTTACATCAAGCGAAGAATGTGTATCTATTGTTTCTGCAAGATACACGAGCGTCATGCAGAGGTGATGACTCATTAAGGTGAATCCTGTCGATTTGGGAAGATGATTTGGGCTTGTGTTGGGGTTTGAGTGGTCTGCTCAGTCATACCTCAAACATTGCAGATGTGGTTGGTGATGCTACCTGGCTGATCCTACCATTAGTCATATGCTTGTCTCAAAGATCAGGTTGTGCATTTACAAAGGATAAACTAATCGAACGGAATTGAATGTTCGGGATGATGGTTTGGGCTTGTGTTGGGGTCTGAGTGGTCTGCTCAGTTATACCACAAACAATGCAGATGTTGTTGGTAATGCTACATGGTTGATCCTTCCACTAGTCATATGCTTGTCTCAAAGATCAGTTAGTGCATGTACAGGGACAAACTAATCGAAAGATGGTGATACTGTGAAGGGTCTCATTAAATCAGTGACACGGCTGACTTTCTCCTCGGTTATACATCAAGCGAAGAATCCCCAGGTGGGTGAGCTCCACCTAGAAGATCCTCACTTGTCCCATCGGAGTTCTCCCTGTTGGTAGTGGAATTTTGTTAGTGCTGATATACGGGCCCTGTTTATATGCTTGGGTTGAATTCTCTCGCACAATTGCGGTTTTGAGCATCATGCAGAGGTGAAGACTCATTAATTGGGTTCCTGTCGATTTGGGAAGACGGTTTGGGATTGTGTTGGGGTCTGAGTGGTCTGCTCAGTCATACCTCAAACATTGCAGATGTTGTTGGTGGTGCAACCTGTTTGATCCTTCCATTAGTCATATGCTTGTCTCAAAAATCAGGTTGTGCATGTACAAAGGACAAACTAATCGAACGGAATTGAATGTTCGAGACGACGGTTTGGGCTTGTGTTGGGGTCTGAGTGGTGAGCTCAGTCATACCTCAAACAATGCAGATGTTGTTGGTGATGCTACATGGCTGATCCTTCCACTAGTCATATGCTTGTCTCAAAGGTCAGGTCCTGCATGATCAGTTGTGTGGGTTGATGGTTGCGCTTATGCGATTGTGTGGGAGTGGTGGATGGTTGTCAAGATACTGCGGTCTCCCTTTTTTGGGAAGGGAACGTTGGTCTCGTTGGCTCTAGGGGGTTGGGTATATCAATCCTTCCCTTGTGTCATGCATAGCGGGCTTTCCCTGCCTTCATGTGCTGCATTGTGATGTCTCTCGGGTTGCTTCCCTCGAGGCGTCACAGTCAGTTGTGTGGGTTGATGGTTGTGCTTACGCGATTGTGTGGGAGTGGTGGATGGTTGTCAAGATACTGCGGTCTCCCTTTTTTGGGAAGGGAACGTTGGTCTCCTTGGCTCTAGGGGGTTGGGTATATAAATCCTTCCCTTGTGTCATGCATAGCGGGCTTTCCCTGCCTTCATGTGCTGCATTGTGATGCCTCTGGGGTTGCTTCCCTTGAGGCGTCACGGTCAGTTGTGTGGGTTGATGGTTGTGCTTACGCGATTGTGTGGGAGTGGTGGATGGTTGTCAAGATACTGCGGTCTCCCTTTTTTGGGAAGGGAACGTTGGTCTCCTTGGCTCTAGGGGGTTGGGTATATAAATCCTTCCCTTGTGTCATGCATAGCGGGCTTTCCCTGCCTTCATGTGCTGCATTGTGATGTCTCTCGGGTTGCTTCCCTCGAGGCGTCACAGTCAGTTGTGTGGGTTGATGGTTGTGCTTACGCGATTGTGTGGGAGTGGTGGATGGTTGTCAAGATACTGCGGTCTCCCTTTTTTGGGAAGGGAACGTTGGTCTCCTTGGCTCTAGGGGGTTGGGTATATAAATCCTTCCCTTGTGTCATGCATAGCGGGCTTTCCCTGCCTTCATGTGCTGCATTGTGATGCCTCTCGGGTTGCTTCCCTTGAGGCGTCACGGTCAGTTGTGTGGGTTGATGGTTGTGCTTACGCGATTGTGTGGGAGTGGTGGATGGTTGTCAAGATACTGCGGTCTCCCTTTTTTGGGAAGGGAACGTTGGTCTCGTTGGCACCCTCATCCGTAAGTGGGGGATTAATTTCTCCTCGCTTTCATTTGGTCCTTGTGCATGTTTCCATGTGAATGATGGAACACGGTTTGGCTTGGTTGGATATCCGTTGAGAACACTAGTCAAATGCTTGTCTCAAAGATCAGTCTGTGCATGTACAGGGACAAACTAACCGAAAGATGGTGATATTGTGAAGGGTCTCATTAAATCAGTGACAAGTTTGACGTTCTCCTCGGTTATACATCAAGCGAAGAATGTGTATCTATTGTTTCGACAAGATACACGAGCGTCGTCACGCAGAGGTGATGACTCATTAAGGGGAATCCTGTCGATTTGGGAAGATGGTTTGGGCTTGTGTTGGGGTCTGAGTGGTTTGCTCAGTCATACCTCAAACATTGCAGATGTGGTTGGTGATGCTACCTGGCTGATCCTTCCATTAGTCATATGCTTGTCCCAAAGATCAGGTGGTGCATGTACAAAGGAAAAACTAATCGAATGGAATTGAATGTTCGGGACGACGGTTTGGGCTTGTGTTGGGGTCTGAGTGGTTAGCTCAGTCATACCTCAAACAATGCAGATGTTGTTGGTGATGCTACATGGCTGATCCTTCAACTAGTCATATGCTTGACTCAAAGATCAGGTCCCGCATGTACAAAGACAAACTAATCGAAAGATGGTGATACTGTGATGGGTCTCATTAAATTAGTGCCAGGGCTGACTTTCTCCTCAGTTATACATCAAGAGAAGAATCCCCAGGTGGGTGAGCTCCACCTAGAAGACCCTCACTTGTCCCTTCGGAGTTCTCCCTGTTGGTAGTGGAATTTTGTCAGTTATGATATACGGGCCCTGTTTATATGCTTGGGTTGAATTCTCTCGCACAATTGCGGTATTGAGCATCATGCAGAGGTGATGACTCATTAATTGGGTTCCTGTCGATTTGGAAAGACGGTTTGGGCTTGTGTTGGGGTCTGAGTGGTCTGCTCAGTCATACCTCAAACATTGCAGATGTGGTTGGTGATGCAACCTGGCTGATCCTTCCATTAGTCATATGCTTGTCCCAAAGATCAGGTTGTGCATGTACAAAGGACAAACTAATGGAACGGAATTGAATGTTCGGGATGATGGTTTGGGCTTGTGTTGGGGTCTGAGTGGTGAGCTCAGTCATACCTCAAACAATGCAGATGATGTTGGTGATGCTACATGGCTGATCCTTCTACTAGTCATATGCTTGTCTCAAAGATCAGGTTGTGCATGATCAGTTGTGTGGGTTGATGGTTGCCCTTATGCGATTGTGTGGAAGTGGTGGATGGTTGTCAAGATACTGCGGTCTCCCTTTTTTGGGAATGGAACGTTGGTCTCGTTGGCGCTAGGGGGTTGGGTATATCAATCCTTCCCTTGTGTCATGCATAGCGGGCTTTCCCTGCCTTCATGTGCTGCATTGTGATGCCTCTCGGGTTGCTTCCCTCGAGGCGTGACGGTCAGTTGTGTGGGTTGATGGTTGTGCTTACGCGATTGTGTGGGAGTGGTGGATGGTTGTCAAGATACTGCGGTCTCCCTTTTTTGGGAAGGGAACGTTGGTCTCGTTGGCACCCTCATCCGTAAGTGGGGGTTTAATTTCTCCTCGCTTTCATTTGGTCCTTGTACATGTTTCCATGTGAATGATGGAACACGGTTTGGCTTGGTTGGATATCCGATGAGAACACTAGTCATATGCTTGTCTCAAAGATCAGTCTGTGCATGTACAGGGACAAACTAACCGAAAGATGGTGATACTGTGAAGGGTCTCATTAAATCAGTGACAAGTTTGACGTTCTCCTCGGTTATACATCAAGCGAAGAATGTGTATCTATTGTTTTTGCAAGATACACGAGCGTCATGCAGAGGTGATGACTAATTAAGGGGAAACATGTCGATTTGGGAAGATGGTTTGGGCTTGTGTTGGGGTCTGAGTGGTTTGCTCAGTCATACCTCAAACATTGCAGATGTGGTTGGTGATGCTACCTGGCTGATCCTTCCATTAGTCATATGCTTGTATCAAAGATCAGGTTGTGCATGTACAAAGGACAAACTAATCGAATGGAATTGAATGCTCGGGACGACGGTTTAGGCTTGTGTTGGGGTCTGAGTGGTCTGCTCAGTCATACCTCAAACATTGCAGATGTGGTTAGTGACGCTACATGGGTGATCCTTCCACTAGTCATATGCGTGTCTCAAAGATCAGGTCCTGCATGTACAAGGACAAACTAATCGAAAGATGGTGATACTGTGAAGGGTCTCATTAAATCAGTGACACGGCTGACTTTCTCCTCGGTTATACATCAAGCGAAGAATCCCCAGGTGGGTGAGCTCCACCTAGAAGAACCTCACTTGTCCCTTTGGAGTTCTCCCTGTTGGTAGTGGAATTTTGTTGGTGCTGATGTAAGGGCCCCGTCTATATGCTTGGGTTGAATTCTCTCGCACAATTTTGGTTTCGGGTTCCAAGGGCTTGCTAAAAAGACGATGCGATACTAGACAGATATAACTTGGATGGGATGATGATAGATGAGCATGGTTGGTGTCCTGGTTCTTGGTTAAAAGTTTCGCAACGGTGGTTGAGTTCTTTTGAATGGTGGGATGTGGGGGGTGCGGCGGGACATAGGGCCTCCGTTCCTGTCATGACTCCTTTTCCTCAACGTCCCTGGAGCGTTGTGGGTTCGTCTGCTTAAAATCTGCCTCATGGCGGTTGAGTTCCTTCGGAAGGTGGGATGTGGGAGGCATGGCGGTGGGACGCTGTAATTCCTTTTCCTCACCGGTGGGATGTGGGGGGCATTGGAAAGAATGGGTTTTTGCCCAGTCTCATGCCGTGCCCGCCTTTTTCCTCACCTTTCATGGAGCGTTGCGGTTCGGGCTTGCTTAAAAGGCCACCTGTTGGTGGCGGAGTTCCTTGGATGGTGGGATGTGGGAGGCATGGTGGGTTGGTGTTCCTTTGTCGTCCCTCGACGCTCCTGCCCTTCCCTCGCCTTCTCTAGAGCAGTGCGGCTCTGCTTGCTTAAAAGCTGCCTCAGGGCGGTTGAGTTGCTGCGGATGGTGGGATGTGGGGGGCGCGGCGGGATTGGGTTTTTGCCCCGTCCCCTGACGTGCCTGCCTTTTCCTCCCCGTCTGTGGAGCATTGCGGGCTGGGTGCTTAAATACCGCCTCACGGTTTGTGGGATCCTGTGGATGGTGGGATGTGGGCGGCGCGGCGGGACATAGGACCCCCGTACCTACCATGACTCCTTTTCCTCGACGTCTCTTGAGCGTTGCTGGTTCGTCTGCTTAAAAGCTGCCTCATGGCGGTTGAGTTCCTACGGAATGTGAGATGTGGGAGGCACGGCGGGATGGGGGTTTCCCTCCTCATCCCCTGACGTTCCTACCTTTTTCCTCACTGGTGGGATGTGGGGGGTATGGGTGGGATTGGGTTGTTTCCCCGTCCTGTCGTACCCACCTTTTTCCTCACCTTTCATGGAGCGTTGCGGGTCGGGCTTTGCTTAAAATCCACTGATTGTGGTTGAGTTCTTGCAGATGTTGGGATGTGGGAGGCATGGTGGGATTGGGTTCCTTTGTCGTCCCTTGCTGTACCGCCTTTTCCTCACCTTCTCTGGAGCGTTGTGGAATTTTGGTAGTGGTTCAAGCGCGAAACTGTCGGTATCACCAGGATGCGAGAGCGTGCTCCTAAATTTCTCATTCAGTGATATTCCATGCGAACCATAGCAAGCTGCCTTGGGCAATGATTGGTGGGAGTGCTTTGCTCAACGCATTGTCGGGGCCACGTGCGAGTTATTTGGGTCCTAAGAAACTCACACCAACAGGGTAACGATTTCCATGGTTCATTATTGGACAAGTTGGGGTGCCTTCCTCCTCAGTCATGCCTTGGGTGATGATGTTCATAAGGGTGGCTTGAGAATGTGTATCTACTGTTTTTGCAAGATACACGAGCGTCATGCAGAGGTGATGACTAATTAAGGGGAAACATGTCGATTTGGGAAGAGATGGTTCGGGCTTGTGTTGGGGTCTGAGTGGTCTGCTCAGTCATACCTCAAACATTGCAGATGTGGTTGGTGATGGTACCCGGTTGATCTTTCCATTAGTCATATGATTGTCTCAAAGATCAGGCTGTGCATGTACGAAGGACAAACTAATCGAATGGAATTGAATGCTCGGGACGACGGTTTGGGCTTGTGTTGGGGTCTGAGTGGTCTGCTCAGTCATACCTCAAACATTGCAGATGTGGTTGGTGATGCTACATGGTTGATCCTTCCACTAGTCATATGCCTGTCTCAAAGATCAGGTCCCGCATGTAAAGGACAAACTAATCGAAAGATGGTGATACTGTGACGGGTCTCATTTAATCAGTGCCAGGGCTGACTTTCTCCTCGGTTATACCTCAAGCGAAGAATCCCCAGGTGGGTGAGCTCCACCTTGAAGACCCTCACTTGTCCCTTTGGAGTTCTCCCTGTTGGTAGTGGAATTTTGTTGGTGCTGATGTATGGGCCCCGTCTATATGCTTGGGTTGAATTCTCTCGCACAATTTTGGTTTTGGGTTCCAAGGGCTTGCTAAAAAGACGATGCGATACTAGACAGATATAACTTGGATGGGATGATGATAGATGAACTTGGTTGGTGTCCTGGTTCTTGGTTAAAAGTTTCGCAACGGTGGTTGAGTTCTTTTGAATGGTGGGATGTGGGGGGTGCGGCGGGACATAGGGCCTCTGTTCCTGTCATGACTCCTTTTCCTCAACGTCCCTGGAGTGTTGTGGGTTCGTCTGCTTAAAATCTGCCTCACGGCGGTTGAGTTCCTTCGGAAGGTGGGATGTGGGAAGCATGGCGGTGGGACGCTGTAATTCCTTTTCCTCACCGGTGGGATGTGGGGGGCATTGGAAAGAATGGGTTTTTGCCCAGTCTCATGCCGTGCCCGCCTTTTTCCTCACCTTTCATGGAGCGTTGCGGTTCGGGCTTGCTTAAAAGGCCACCTGTTGGTGGCGGAGTTCCTTGGATGGTGGGATGTGGGAGGCATGGTGGGTTGGTGTTCCTTTGTCGTCCCTCGACGCTCCTGCCCTTCCCTCGCCTTCTCTAGAGCAGTGCGGCTTTGCTTGCTTAAAAGCTGCCTCAGGGTGGTTGAGTTGCTGCGGATGGTGGGATGTGGGGGGCGCGGCGGGATTGGGTTTTTGCCCCGTCCCCTGACGTGCCTGCCTTTTCCTCCCCGTCTGTGGAGCATTGCGGGCTGGGTGCTTAAATACCGCCTCACGGTTTGTGGGATCCTGTGGATGGTGGGATGTGGGCGGCGCGGCGGGACATAGGACCCCCGTACCTACCATGACTCCTTTTCCTCGACGTCTCTTGAGCGTTGCTGGTTCGTCTGCTTAAAAGCTGCCTCATGGCGGTTGAGTTCCTACGGAATGTGAGATGTGGGAGGCACGGCGGGATGGGGGTTTCCCTCCTCATCCCCTGACGTTCCTACCTTTTCCCTCACTGGTGGGATGTGGGGGGTATGGGCGGGATTGGGTTGTTTCCCCGTCCTGTCGTACCCACCTTTTTCCTCACCTTTCATGGAGCGTTGCGGGTCGGGCTTTGCTTAAAATCCACTGAGTGTGGTTGAGTTCTTGCAGATGTTGGGATGTGGGAGGCATGTTGGGATTGGGTTCCTTTGTCGTCCCTTGCTGTACCGCCTTTTCCTCACCTTCTCTGGAGCGTTGTGGAATTTTGGTAGTGGTTCAAGCGCGAAACTGTCGGTATCACCAGGATGCGAGAGCGTGCTCCTAAATTTCTCATTCAGCGATATTCCATGCGAACCATAGCAAGCTGCCTTGGGCAATGATTGGTGGGAGTGCTTTGCTCAACGCATTGTCGGGGCCACGTGCGAGTTATTTGTGTCCTAAGAAACTCACACCAACAGGGTAACGATTTCCATGGTTCATTATTGGACAAGTTGGGGTGCCTTCCTCCTCAGTCATGCCTTGGGTGATGATGTTCATAAGGGTGGCTTGAGAATGTGTATCTACTGTTTCTGCAAGATACACGAGCGTCATGCGGAGGTGATGACTCATTAAGGGGAATCCTGTCGATTTGGGAAGATGGTTGGGGCTTGTGTTGGGGTCTGAGTGGTCTGCTCAGTCATACCTCAAACATTGCAGATGTGGTTGGTGATGCTACCTGGCTGATCCTTCCATTAGTCATATGCTTGTCTCAAAGATCAGGTTGTGCATGTACAAAGGACAAACTAATCGAACAGAATTGAATGTTCGGGACGACGGTTTGGGCTTGTGTTGGGGTCTGAGTGGTCAGCTCAGTCATACCCCAAACAATGCAGATGTTGTTGGTGATGCTACATGGCTGATCCTTCCACTAGTCATATGCCTGTCTCAAAGATCAGGTCCCGCATGTAAAGGACAAACTAATCGAAAGATGGTGATACTGTGACGGGTCTCATTAAATCAGTGCCAGGGGTGACTTTCTCCTCGGTTATATCTCAAGCGAAGAATCCCCAGGTGGGTGAGCTCCACCTAGAAGACCCTCACTTGTCCCTTTGGAGTTCTCCCTGTTGGTAGTGGAATTTTTTTGGTGCTGATGTAGGGGCCCCGTCTATATGCTTGGGTTGAATTCTCTCGCACAATTGCGGTTCCGTCTTCCAAGGGCTTGCTAAAAATACGATGCGATACTAGACAGATATAACTTGGATGGGATGATGATAGATGAGCATGGTTGGTGTCCTGGTTCTTGGTTAAAAGTTTCGCAACGGTGGTTGAGTTCTTTTGAATGGTGGGATGTGGGGGGTGCGGCGGGACATAGGGCCTCCGTTCCTGTCATGACTCCTTTTCCTCAACGTCCCTGGAGCGTTGTGGGTTCGTCTGCTTAAAATCTGCCTCATGGCGGTTGAGTTCCTTCGGAAGGTGGGATGTGGGAGGTATGGCGGTGGGACGCTGTAATTCCTTTTCCTCACCGGTGGGATGTGGGGGGCATTGGAAAGAATGGGTTTTTGCCCAGTCTCATGCCGTGCCCGCCTTTTTCCTCACCTTTCATGGAGCGTTGCGGTTCGGGCTTGCTTAAAAGGCCACCTGTCGGTGGCGGAGTTCCTTGGATGGTGGGATGTGGGAGGCATGGTGGGTTGGTGTTCCTTTGTCGTCCCTCGACGCTCCTGCCCTTCCCTCGCCTTCTCTAGAGCAGTGCGGCTTGGCTTGCTTAAAAGCCGCCTCAGGGTGGTTGAGTTGCTGCGGATGGTGGGATGTGGGAGGCGCGGCGGGATTGGGTTTTTGCCCCGTCCCCTGACGTGCCTGCCTTTTCCTCCCCGTCTGTGGAGCATTGCGGGCTGGGTGCTTAAATACCGCCTCACGGTTTGTGGGATCCTGTGGATGGTGGGATGTGGGCGGCGCGGCGGGACATAGGACCCCCGTACCTACCCTGACTCCTTTTCCTTGACGTCTCTTGAGCGTTGCTGGTTCGTCTGCTTAAAAGCTGCCTCATGGCGGTTGAGTTCCTACGGAATGTGAGATGTGGGAGGCACGGCGGGATGGGGGTTTCCCTCCTCATCCCCTGACGTTCCTACCTTTTTCCTCACTGGTGGGATGTGGGGGGTATGGGCGGGATTGGGTTGTTTCCCCGTCCTGTCGTACCCACCTTTTTCCTCACCTTTCATGGAGCGTTGCGGGTCGGGTTATGCTTAAAAGCCACCGAGTGTGGTTGAGTTCTTGCAGATGTTGGGATGTGGGAGGCATGGTGGGATTGGGTTCCTTTGTCGTCCCTTGCTGTACCGCCTTTTCCTCACCTTCTCTGGAGCGTTGTGGAATTTTGGTAGTGGTTCAAGCGCGAAACTGTCGGTATCACCAGGATGCGAGAGCGTGCTCCTAAATTTCTCATTCAGCGATATTTCATGCGAACCATAGCAAGCTGCCTTGGGCAATGATTGGTGGGAGTGCTTTGCTCAACGCATTGTCGGGGCCACGTGCGAGTTATTTGGGTCCTAAGAAACTCTCACCAACAGGGTGACGATTTCCATGGTTCATTATTGGACAAGTTGGGGTGCCTTCCTCCTCAGCCATGCCTTGGGTGATGATGTTCATAAGGGTGGCTTGAGAATGTGTATCTACTGTTTCTGCAAGATACACGAGCGTCATGCGGAGGTGATGACTCATTAAGGGGAATCCTGTCGATTTGGGAAGATGGTTGGGGCTTGTGTTGGGGTCTGAGTGGTCTGCTCAGTCATACCTCAAACATTGCAGATGTGGTTGGTGATGCTACCTGGCTGATCCTTCCATTAGTCATATGCTTGTCTCAAAGATCAGGTTGTGCATGTACAAAGGACAAACTAATTGAACAGAATTGAATGTTCGGGACGACGGTTTGGGCTTGTGTTGGGGTCTGAGTGGTCAGCTCAGTCATACCCCAAACAATGCAGATGTTGTTGGTGATGCTACATGGCTGATCCTTCCACTAGTCATATGCCTGTCTCAAAGATCAGGTCCCGCATGTAAAGGACAAACTAATCGAAAGATGGTGATACTGTGACGGGTCTCATTAAATCAGTGCCAGGGGTGACTTTCTCCTCGGTTATATCTCAAGCGAAGAATCCCCAGGTGGGTGAGCTCCACCTAGATGACCCTCACTTGTCCCTTTGGAGTTCTCCCTGTTGGTAGTGGAATTTTTTTGGTGCTGATGTAGGGGCCCCGTCTATATGCTTGGGTTGAATTCTCTCGCACAATTGCGGTTCCGTCTTCCAAGGGCTTGCTAAAAAGACGATGCGATACTAGACAGATATAACTTGGATGGGATGATGATAGATGAGCATGGTTGGTGTCCTGGTTCTTGGTTAAAAGTTTCTCAACGGTGGTTGAGTTCTTTTGAATGGTGGGATGTGGGGGGTGCGGCGGGACATAGGGCCTCCGTTCCTGTCATGACTCCTTTTCCTCAACGTCCCTGGAGCGTTGTGGGTTCGTCTGCTTAAAATCTGCCTCATGGCGGTTGAGTTCCTTCGGAAGGTGGGATGTGGGAGGCATGGCGGTGGGACGCTGTAATTCCTTTTCCTCACCGGTGGGATGTGGGGGGCATTGGAAAGAATGGGTTTTTGCCCAGTCTCATGCCGTGCCCGCCTTTTTCCTCACCTTTCATGGAGCGTTGCGGTTCGGGCTTGCTTAAAAGGCCACCTGTCGGTGGCGGAGTTCCTTGGATGGTGGGATGTGGGAGGCATGGTGGGTTGGTGTTCCTTTGTCGTCCCTCGACGCTCCTGCCCTTCCCTCGCCTTCTCTAGAGCAGTGCGGCTTGGCTTGCTTAAAAGCCGCCTCAGGGTGGTTGAGTTGCTGCGGATGGTGGGATGTGGGAGGCGCGGCGGGATTGGGTTTTTGCCCCGTCCCCTGACGTGCCTGCCTTTTCCTCCCCGTCTGTGGATTATTGCGGGCTGGGTGCTTAAATACCGCCTCACGGTTTGTGGGATCCTGTGGATGGTGGGATGTGGGCGGCGCGGCGGGACATAGGACCCCCGTACCTACCCTGACTCCTTTTCCTTGACGTCTCTTGAGCGTTGCTGGTTCGTCTGCTTAAAAGCTGCCTCATGGCGGTTGAGTTCCTACGGAATGTGAGATGTGGGAGGCACGGCGGGATGGGGGTTTCCCTCCTCATCCCCTGACGTTCCTACCTTTTTCCTCACTGGTGGGATGTGGGGGGCATGGGCGGGATTGGGTTGTTTCCCCGTCCTGTCGTACCCACCTTTTTCCTCACCTTTCATGGAGCGTTGCGGGTCGGGCTATGCTTAAAAGCCACCGAGTGTGGTTGAGTTCTTGCAGATGTTGGGATGTGGGAGGCATGGTGGGATTGGGTTCCTTTGTCGTCCCTTGCTGTACCGCCTTTTCCTCACCTTCTCTGGAGCGTTGTGGAATTTTGGTAGTGGTTCAAGCGCGAAACTGTCGGTATCACCAGGATGCGAGAGCGTGCTCCTAAATTTCTCATTCAGCGATATTTCATGCGAACCATAGCAAGCTGCCTTGGGCAATGATTGGTGGGAGTGCTTTGCTCAACGCATTGTCGGGGCCACGTGCGAGTTATTTGGGTCCTAAGAAACTCACACCAACAGGGTGACGATTTCCATGGTTCATTATTGGACAAGTTGGGGTGCCTTCCTCCTCAGCCATGCCTTGGGTGATGATGTTCATAAGGGTGGCTTGAGAATGTGTATCTACTGTTTCTGCAAGATACACGAGCGTCATGCGGAGGTGATGACTCATTAAGGGGAATCCTGTCGATTTGGGAAGATGGTTGGGGCTTGTGTTGGGGTCTGAGTGGTCTGCTCAGTCATACCTCAAACATTGCAGATGTGGTTGGTGATGCTACCTGGCTGATCCTTCCATTAGTCATATGCTTGTCTCAAAGATCAGGTTGTGCATGTACAAAGGACAAACTAATCGAACAGAATTGAATGTTCGGGACGACGGTTTGGGCTTGTGTTGGGGTCTGAGTGGTCAGCTCAGTCATACCCCAAACAATGCAGATGTTGTTGGTGATGCTACATGGCTGATCCTTCCACTAGTCATATGCCTGTCTCAAAGATCAGGTCCCGCATGTAAAGGACAAACTAATCGAAAGATGGTGATACTGTGACGGGTCTCATTAAATCAGTGCCAGGGGTGACTTTCTCCTCGGTTATATCTCAAGCGAAGAATCCCCAGGTGGGTGAGCTCCACCTAGATGACCCTCACTTGTCCCTTTGGAGTTCTCCCTGTTGGTAGTGGAATTTTTTTGGTGCTGATGTAGGGGCCCCGTCTATATGCTTGGGTTGAATTCTCTCGCACAATTGCGGTTCCGTCTTCCAAGGGCTTGCTAAAAAGACGATGCGATACTAGACAGATATAACTTGGATGGGATGATGATAGATGAGCATGGTTGGTGTCCTGGTTCTTGGTTAAAAGTTTCTCAACGGTGGTTGAGTTCTTTTGAATGGTGGGATGTGGGGGGTGCGGCGGGACATAGGGCCTCCGTTCCTGTCATGACTCCTTTTCCTCAACGTCCCTGGAGCGTTGTGGGTTCGTCTGCTTAAAATCTGCCTCATGGCGGTTGAGTTCCTTCGGAAGGTGGGATGTGGGAGGCATGGCGGTGGGACGCTGTAATTCCTTTTCCTCACCGGTGGGATGTGGGGGGCATTGGAAAGAATGGGTTTTTGCCCAGTCTCATGCCGTGCCCGCCTTTTTCCTCACCTTTCATGGAGCGTTGCGGTTCGGGCTTGCTTAAAAGGCCACCTGTCGGTGGCGGAGTTCCTTGGATGGTGGGATGTGGGAGGCATGGTGGGTTGGTGTTCCTTTGTCGTCCCTCGACGCTCCTGCCCTTCCCTCGCCTTCTCTAGAGCAGTGCGGCTTGGCTTGCTTAAAAGCCGCCTCAGGGTGGTTGAGTTGCTGCGGATGGTGGGATGTGGGAGGCGCGGCGGGATTGGTGGGAGTGCTTTGCTCAACGCATTGTCGGGGCCACGTGCGAGTTATTTGGGTCCTGAGAAACTCACACCAACAGGGTGACGATTTCCATGGTTCATTATTGGACAAGTTGGGGTGCCTTCCTCCTCAGCCATGCCTTGGGTGATGATGTTCATAAGGGTGGCTTGAGAATGTGTATCTACTGTTTCTGCAAGATACACGAGCGTCATGCGGAGGTGATGACTCATTAAGGGGAATCCTGTCGATTTGGGAAGATGGTTGGGGCTTGTGTTGGGGTCTGAGTGGTCTGCTCAGTCATACCTCAAACATTGCAGATGTGGTTGGTGATGCTACCTGGCTGATCCTTCCATTAGTCATATGCTTGTCTCAAAGATCAGGTTGTGCATGTACAAAGGACAAACTAATCGAACAGAATTGAATGTTCGGGACGACGGTTTGGGCTTGTGTTGGGGTCTGAGTGGTCAGCTCAGTCATACCCCAAACAATGCAGATGTTGTTGGTGATGCTACATGGCTGATCCTTCCACTAGTCATATGCCTGTCTCAAAGATCAGGTCCCGCATGTAAAGGACAAACTAATCGAAAGATGGTGATACTGTGACGGGTCTCATTAAATCAGTGCCAGGGGTGACTTTCTCCTCGGTTATATCTCAAGCGAAGAATCCCCAGGTGGGTGAGCTCCACCTAGATGACCCTCACTTGTCCCTTTGGAGTTCTCCCTGTTGGTAGTGGAATTTTTTTGGTGCTGATGTAGGGGCCCCGTCTATATGCTTGGGTTGAATTCTCTCGCACAATTGCGGTTCCGTCTTCCAAGGGCTTGCTAAAAAGACGATGCGATACTAGACAGATATAACTTGGATGGGATGATGATAGATGAGCATGGTTGGTGTCCTGGTTCTTGGTTAAAAGTTTCTCAACGGTGGTTGAGTTCTTTTGAATGGTGGGATGTGGGGGGTGCGGCGGGACATAGGGCCTCCGTTCCTGTCATGACTCCTTTTCCTCAACGTCCCTGGAGCGTTGTGGGTTCGTCTGCTTAAAATCTGCCTCATGGCGGTTGAGTTCCTTCGGAAGGTGGGATGTGGGAGGCATGGCGGTGGGACGCTGTAATTCCTTTTCCTCACCGGTGGGATGTGGGGGGCATTGGAAAGAATGGGTTTTTGCCCAGTCTCATGCCGTGCCCGCCTTTTTCCTCACCTTTCATGGAGCGTTGCGGTTCGGGCTTGCTTAAAAGGCCACCTGTCGGTGGCGGAGTTCCTTGGATGGTGGGATGTGGGAGGCATGGTGGGTTGGTGTTCCTTTGTCGTCCCTCGACGCTCCTGCCCTTCCCTCGCCTTCTCTAGAGCAGTGCGGCTTGGCTTGCTTAAAAGCCGCCTCAGGGTGGTTGAGTTGCTGCGGATGGTGGGATGTGGGAGGCGCGGCGGGATTGGGTTTTTGCCCCGTCCCCTGACGTGCCTGCCTTTTCCTCCCCGTCTGTGGAGCATTGCGGGCTGGGTGCTTAAATACCGCCTCACGGTTTGTGGGATCCTGTGGATGGTGGGATGTGGGCGGCGCGGCGGGACATAGGACCCTCGTACCTACCATGACTCCTTTTCCTCGACGTCTCTTGAGCGTTGCTGGTTCGTCTGCTTAAAAGCTGCCTCATGGCGGTTGAGTTCCTACGGAATGTGAGATGTGGGAGGCACGGCGGGATGGGGGTTTCCCTCCTCATCCCCTGACGTTCCTACCTTTTTCCTCACTGGTGGGATGTG
>CAUJRU010001681.1:37500-62500 GCA_963277665.1 Viscum album
GTCGGGGTTCGTCGCGTGTCAGGTCCTACGTACTGACAATCGCGTGGAGACAATTCCATCCGAGTGAGACGATTTGAAGGGGCATCGGGGCTTGCATTGGTGGATGCGGGGTGCCTTGAAAGGAAGGACGCCGAGCTGGGGTTTGCCATATCTTGTTGGGTCCGGTATGTAACGTCCATGACCACCTAAATAGAATTCGTTTCATGCGTGAGGACCCGCTCTGGACATGGGGTTGTCTTCTCGGCGGTGGTCGACGACACGCGGGACGGATGCCATGACGTGCCGGCGGCCTTCATGTGCCTAAGGGGTCACGTCGGTGGCCGTTCCTATGGTTTCATAGCTCTTTTAGGGCAACTCGCGTTGTCTTTCATGAGCTGGGGTGCCCTCTGGGTGGTCTAAACCACTCAGTATGTCTCCTCGTCAGTGCTGATGTTTCCTGGTGGGATAGCTGTAAATGCATAAATGTCTCTTTAGGGGGGGAGTGGTCGGCGACCCCCCCTGGGCGTGGGTCTTGTCCTGCGTGCCTCGAGCCACCCAGTGACATGCCCACGGACATGGAAAAATGGCCTCTAGACAATGCCATCAATGCGTGATGATTCGTCCGGTGCTTGGGGCTTGTCTTCTCCGGGGTAGTGCGCCTTAAAAGCTTTGACAATGAGCCGGGGTTCGTCGCGTGTGAGGTCCTACGTACCGACAATCGCGTGGAGACAATGCCATCCGAGTGAGACGATTTGAAGGGGCCTCGAGGCTTGTCTTGGTGGATGCGGGGTGCCTTGAAAGGAAGGACGCCGAGCTGGGGTTTGTCATATGTTGTTGGGTTCGGTATGTAACGACACCGACCACCTAAAGAGAATTCATTTCATGCGTGAGGACCCGCTCTGGACATGGGGTCTGTCTTCTCGGCGGTGGTCGACGATACGCGGGAAGGATGCCATGACGTGTCGGCGGCCTTCACGTGCCTAAGGGGTCACGTCGGTTGCCGTTCCTATGGTTTCATAGCTCTTTTAGGGCAACACGTGTTGTCTTTCATGCGCTGCGGTTCCCTCTGGGTGGTCTAAACCACTCAGTATGTCTCCTCGTCAGTGCTGATGTTTCCTGGTGGGAGAGCTGGAAATGCAGAAATGTCTCTTTAGGGGGGGAGTGGTCGGCGACCCCCCCTGGGCGTGGGTCTTGTCCTGCGTGCCCAGAGCCACCCAGTGACATGCCCACAGACATGGAAAAATGGCCTCTAGATGATTCCTCCTGTGCTTGGGGCTTGTCTTGCCCGCGGTAGTGCCCCATAAAAGCGATGACAATGAGACGGGGTTCGTCGCGTGTCAGGTCCGACGAACTGACAATCGCGTGGAGACAAAGCCATCCGAGTGAGACGATTTGAAGTGGCCTCGGGGCATGTCTTGGTGGATGCGACGTGCCTTGAAAGGAAGGACGTCGAGGTGGGGTTTTTCATATGTTGTTGGGTCCTGTATGTAATTACAATTACCACCTAAAGAGAATTCTTTTCATGAGTGAGGACCCGCTCTGGACATGGGGCGTGTCTTCTCGGCGGTGATCGACGATACGCGGGATGGATGCCATGACTTGTCGGTGGCCTTCATGTGCATAAGGGGTCACGTCGGTGGCCCTTCCTATGGTTTCATAGCTCTTTTAGGGCAACACGTGTTGTCTTTCATGCGCTGCGGTGCCCTCAGGGTGGTCTAAACCCATCAGTATGTCTCCTCGTCAGTGTTGATGTTTCCTGGTGGGATAGCTGGAAATGCATAAATGTCTCTTTAGGGGGGGAGTGGTCGGCGACCCCCCTGGGCGTGGGTCTTGTCCTGCGTGCCTAGAGCCACCCAATGACATGCCCAGTGACATGGAAAATGGCATCGACGCAATGCCCTGAATTCCTGATGATTCTTCCCGTGCTAGGGTCTTGTCTTGCCCGAGGTGGTGCGCCATAAAACCGATGACAATGAGATGGGTGGGGTTTGTCGCCTGTGAGATCCTACGGACTGACAATCGCGTCCAGACAATGGAATCCTAGTGAGGCGATTTGAAGGGGCCTCGGGGCCCGTCTTGGTGCGTGCGGCGTGCCTTGAAAGGAAGGACGTTGAGGTGGGGTTTGTCATATGTTGTTGTGTCCGGTATGTAAAGACAATGACCACCTAAAGAGAATTCATTTCATGCGTGAGGACCCGCTCTGGACATGGGTCCTGTCTCCTCGGCGGTGTTGGACGATACGCGGGACGGATGCCATGACGTGTCGGCGGCCTTCATGTGCCTTAGGGGCCACGTCGGTGTCCCTTCCTATGGTTTCATAGCCCTTTTAGGGCAACACGTGTTGCCTTTCATGCGCTGCGGTTCCCTCTGGGTGGTCTAAACCACTCAGTATGTCTCCTCGTCAGTGTTGATGTTTCCTGGTGGAATAGCTGGAAATGCATAAATGTCTCTTTAGGGGGGGAGTGGTCGGCGACCCCCCCTGGGCGTGGGTCTTGTCCTGCGTGCCGAGAGCCACCCACAGACATGCCCAGTGACATGGAAAATGGCATCGACGCAATGCCATGAATTCCTGATGATTCGTCCCGTGCTTGGGGTTTGTCTTGCCCGAGGTAGTGCGCCCTAAAAACGATGGCAATGAGACGGGGTTTGTCGCATGTGCGATCCTGCGGACTGACAGTCGCGTCCAGACAATGGCATCCGAGTGAGACGATTTGAAGGGGCCTCAGGGCCCGTCTTGGTGCATGCGGCGTGCCTTGAAAGGAAGGACGTCGAGGTGGGGTTTTTCATATGTTGTCGTGTCCCGTATGTAATGACAATGACCACCTAAAGAGAATTCATTTCATGCGCGAGGACCCGCTCTGGACATGGGGCCTGTCTTCTCGGCGGCGTTGGATGCTACCCGCGACGAATGCTACTACGTGTCGGCGGCCTTGATGTGCCTAAGGGGTCACATCAGTGGCTGTTCCTATGGTTTCATATCTCTTTTAGGGCAACACGTGTTGTCTTTCATGCGCTGTGGTGCCCACAGGGTTGTCTAAACCCATCAGTATGTCTCCTCGTCAGTGCTGATGTTTCCTGGTGGGACAGCTGGAAATGCATAAATGTCTCTTTAGGGGGGGAGTGGTCGGCGACCCCCCCTGGGCGTGGGTCTTGTCCTGCGTGCCCAGAGCCACCCAGTGACATGCCCACGGACATGGAAAAACAGCCTCCGGACAAAGCAAAGACAGCTTGATGATTCGTCCGGTGCTTGGGGCTTGTCTTGTTCGAGGTAGTGCGCCATAAAAGTGATGACAATGAGCCGGGTTTCGTCGCGTGTCAGGTCCTCCGTACTGACAATCAGGTGGAGACAACGCCATCCGGGTGAGAGGATTTGAAGGGGCCTCAGGGCTTGCCTTGGTGGATGCGGTGTGCCTTGAATGGAAGGACAATGAGGTGGGGTTTGTCATATGTTGTTGGGTCCGGTATGTAATGACAATGACCGCCTAAAGAGAATTCCTTTCATGCGTGGGGACCCGCTCTGGACATGGGGCGTGTCTTCGCTGTGGTGATGGACGATACGTGGGACGGATGCCATGACGTGTCGGCGGCCTTCATGTGCCTAAGGGGCCACGTCGGTGGCCCTTCCTATGGTTTCATAGCTCTTTTAGGGAAACACGTGTTGCCTTTCATGCGCTGCCCTGCCCTCAGGGTGGTCTAAACCCATCAGTATGTCTCCTCGTCGGTGTTGATGTTTCCTGGTGGAATAGCTGGAAATGCATAAATGTCTCTTTAGGGGGGGAGTGGTCGGCGACCCCCCCGGGCGTGGGTCTTGTCCTGCGTGCCTAGAGCCACCCAATGTGATGCCCATTGACATGCAAAATGACATCGACTTAATGCCATGAATGCCTGATGATTCGTCCCGTGCTTGGGGCTTGTCTTGCCCGAGGTAGTGCGCCATAAAAACGATGACAATGGGATGGTGTTTGTGGCCTTCGAGATCCTGCGGACTGACAGTCGCGTTCAGACAATGGCATCCGAGTGAGACGATTTGAAGGGGTCTCGGGGCCCGTCTTGGTGCATGCGGCGTTTCTTGAAAGGAAGGACGTCGAGGTGGGGTTTGTCACATGTTGTTGTGTTCGGAATGTAAAGACAATGACCGCCTAAAGATAATTCATTTCATGCGCGGGGACCCGCTCTGGACATGGGTCCTGTCTTCTCGGCGGTGTTGGATGATACCCGGGACGGATGCCATGACGTGTCGGCGGCCTTCATGTGCCTAAGGGGTCACTTTGGTGGCTGTTCGTATGGATTCGTAGCTCTTTTAGGGCAACACGTGCTGTCCTTCATGCGTTGTGGTGCCCATTGGGTTGTCTGAACCCATCAGTATGTGTCCTCGTCAGTGCTGATGTTTCCTGGTGGGACAGCTGGAAATGCATAAATGTCTCTTTAGGGGGGGAGTGGTCGGCGACCCCCCCTGGGCGTGGGTCTTGTCCTGCGTGCCCAGAGCCACCCAGTGACATGCCCACGAACATGGAAAAACGACCTCCAGACAAATCCATGAAAGCTTGATTATTCGTACGGTGCTTGGGGCTTGTCTTGTCTGAGGTAATGCGTCATAAAAGTGATGACAATGAGCCGGGGTGCGTCGCGTGTCAGGTCCGACGTACTGACAATCACGTGGAGACAACGCCATCCGAGTGGGACGATTTGAAGGGGCCTCGGGGCTTGCCTTGGTGGATGCGGTGTGCCTTGCAAGGAAGGACGACGTGGTGGGGTTTGTCATATGTTGTTGGGTACGGTATGTATTGACAATGACCGCCTAAAGATAATTCCTTTGAGGCGTGAGGACCAGCTCTGGACATGGGGCGTGTCTTCTCTGCGGTGATGGACGAGACGCGGGGCGGATGCCATGACGTGTCGGCGGCCTTCATGTGCCTAAGGGGTCACGTCGGTGGCCCTTCCTATGGTTTCATAGCTCTTTTAGGGCAACCCGTGTTGTCTTTCATGCACTGCGGTGCCCTTAGGGTGGTCTAAACCCATCAGTATGTCTCCTCGTCACTGTTGATGTTTCCTGGTGGTATAGCTGGAAATGCATAAATGTCTCTTTAGGGGGGGAGTGGTCGGCGACCCCCCCTGGGCGTGGGTCTTGTCCTGCGTGCCTAGAGCCACCCAATGACATGCCGAGTGACATGGAAAATGGCATCGACGCAGTGCCATGAATTCCTGATGATTCGTCTCGTGCTTGGGGCTTGTCTTGCCCGAGGTAGTGCGCCCTAAAAACGATGACAATGAGATGGGGTTTGTCGCATGTGTGATCCTGCGGACTGACAGTCTTGTCCAGACAATGGCATCCGAGTGAGACGATTTGAAGGGGCCTCGAGGCCCGTCTTGGTGCGTGTGGCGTGCCTTGAAAGGAAGGACGTTGCGGTGGGGTTTGTCATCTGTTGTCGTGTCCCGTATGTAATGACAATGACCACCTAAAGAGAATTCATTTCATGCGTGAGGACCCTCTCTGGACATGGGGTCTGTCTTCTCGGCGGTGTTGGACGCTACCCGGGATGAATGCTACTACGTGTCGGCGGCCTTCATGTGCCTAAGGGGTCACATCGGTGGCTGTTCCTACGGTTTCATATATCTTTTAGGGCAACACGTGTTGACTTTCATGCGCTGTGGTGCCCACAGGGTTGTCTAAACCCTCCAGTATGTCTCCTCGTCAGTGCTGATGTTTCCTGGTGGGACAGCTGGAAAGGCATAAATGTCTCTTTAGGGGGGGAGTGGTCGGCGACCCCCCCTGGGCGTGGGTCTTGTCCTGCGTGCCCAGAGCCACCTAGTGACATGCCCACGGACATGGAAAAATGGCCTCCAGACAAATCCATGAAAGCTTGAGGATTCATACGGTGCTTGGGGCTTGTCTTGTATGAGGTAATGCGCCATAAAAGTGATGACAATGAGCCGGGGTGCGTCGCGTGTCAGGTCCGACGTACTGACAATCACGTGGAGACAACGCCACCCGAGTGGGACGATTTGAAGGGGCATCGGGGCTTGCCTTGGAGGATGCGGTGTGCCTTGCAAGGAAGGACGACGTGGTGGGGTTTGTCATATGTTGTTGGGTACGGTATGTAATGACAATGACCGCCTAAAGATAATTCATTTCATGCGTGAGGACCCGCTCTGGACATGGGGCGTGTCTTCTCTGCGGTGATGGACGAGACGCGGGACGGATGTCATGACGTGTCGGCGGCCTTCATGTGCCTAAGGGGTCACGTCGGTGGCCCTTCCTATGGTTTCATAGCTCTTTTAGGGCAACCCGTGTTGTCTTTCATGCACTGCGGTGCCCTTAGGGTGGTCTAAACCCCTCAGTATGTCTCCTCGTCACTTTTGATGTTTCCTGGTGGAATAGCTGGAAATGCATAAATGTCTCTTTAGGGGGGGAGTGGTCGGCGACCCCCCCTGGGCGTGGGTCTTGTCCTGCGTGCCTAGAGCCACCCAATGACATGCCCAGTGACATGGAAAATGGCATCGACGCAATGCCATGAATTCTTGATGATTCGTCCCGTGCTTGGGGCTTGTCTTTCCCGAGGTAGTGCGCCCTAAAAACGATGACAATGAGATGGGTTTTGTCGCATGTGTGATCTTGCGGGCTGACAGTCGTTTCCAGACAAAGGCATCCGAGTGAGACGATTTGAAGGGGCCTCGAGGCCCGTCTTGGTGCATGCGGTGTGCCTTGAAAGGAAGGACGTTGAGGTGTGGTTATTCATGTGTTTTCGTGTCCCGTATGTAATGATAATGACCACCTAAAGAGAATTCATTTCATGCGTGAGGACCCTCTCTGGACATGGGGCCTGTCTTCTCGGCGGTGTTGGACGCTACCCGGGATGGATGCTAGTACGTGATGGCGGCCTTGATGTGCCTAAGGGGTCACATTGGTGGCTATTCCTATGGTTTCATATCTCTTTTAGGGCAACACGTGTTGTCTTTCATGCGCTGTGGTGCCCACAGGGTTGTCTGAACCCATCAGTATGTCTCCTCGTCAGTGCTGATGTTTCCTGGTGGGACAGCTGGAAATGCATAAATGTCTCTTTAGGGGGGGAGTGGTCGGCGACCCCCCCTGGGCGTGGGTCTTGTCCTGTGTGCCCAGAGCCACCCAGTGACATGCCCACAGACATGGAAAAACGGCCTCCAGACGAATCCATGAAAGCCTGATGATTCGTACGGTGCTTGGGGCTTGTCTTTTCTGAGGTAATGCGCCATAAAAGTGATGACAATGAGATGGGGTGCGTCGCGTGTCAGACCCACGCCGAGTGACGTGGAAAATGGCATCGACGCAATGCCAAGAATTCCTGATGATTCGTCCCGTGCTTCGGGCTTGTCTTGCCCGAGGTAGTGCGCCATAAAAACGATGACAATGAGATGGGGTTTGTCGCGTGTGTGAGGTCCGACGTACTGACGATCACGTGGAGACAACGGCATCCGAGTGAGACGATTTGAAGGGGCCTCGGGGCTTGCCTTGGTGGATGCGGTGTGCCTTGCAAGGAAGGACGATGTGGTGGGGTTTGTCATATGTTGTTGGGTACGGTATGTATTGACAATGACCACCTAAAGATAATTCCTTTGAGGCGTGAGGACTCGCTCTGGACATGGGGCGCGTCTTCTCTGCGGTGATGGACGAGACGCGGGACGGATGCCATGACGTGTCGGCGGCCTTCATGTGCCTAAGGGGTCACGTCGGTGGCCCTTCCTATGGTTTCATAGCTCTTTTAGGGCAACCCGTGTTGTCTTTCATGCACTGCGGTGCCCTTAGGGTGGTCTAAACCCATCAGTATGTCTCCTCGTCACTGTTGATGTTTCCTGGTGGTATAGCTGGAAATGCATAAATGTCTCTTTAGGGGGGGAGTGGTCGGCGACCCCCCCTGGGCGTGGGTCTTGTCCTGCGTGCCTAGAGCCACCCACTGACATGCCGAGTGACATGGAAAATGGCATCGACGCAGTGCCATGAATTTCTGATGATTCGTCCCGTGCTTGGGGCTTGTCTTGCCCGAGGTAGTGCGCCCTAAAAACGATGACAATGAGATGGGGTTTGTCGCATGTGTGATCCTGCGGACTGACAGTCGTGTCCAGACAATGGCATCCGAGTGAGACGATTTGAAGGGACCTCGAGGCCCGTCTTGGTGCGTGTGGCGTGCCTTGAAAGGAAGGACGTTGCGGTGGGGTTTGTCATCTGTTGTCGTGTCCCGTATGTAATGACAATGACCACCTAAAGAGAATTCATTTCATGCGTGAGGACCCTCTCTGGACATGGGGCCTGTCTTCTCGGCGGTGTTGGACGCTACCCGGGATGAATGCTACTACGTGTCGGCGGCCTTCATGTGCCTAAGGGGTCACATCGGTGGCTGTTCCTAGGGTTTCATATATCTTTTAGGGCAACACGTGTTGTCTTTCATGCGCTGTGGTGCCCACAGGGTTGTCTAAACCCGTTAGTATGTCTCCTCGTCAGTGCTGATGTTTCCTGGTGGGACAGCTGAAAATGCATAAATGTCTCTTTAGGGGGGGAGTGGTCGGCGACCCCCCCTGGGCGTGGGTCTTGTCCTGCGTGCCCAGAGCCACCTAGTGACATGCCCACGGACATGGAAAAATGGCCTCCAGACAAATCCATGAAAGCTTGAGGATTCATACGGTGCTTGGGGCTTGTCTTGTCTGAGGTAATGCGCCATAAAAGTGATGACAATGAGCCGGGGTGCGTCGCGTGTCAGGTCCGACGTACTGACAATCACGTGGAGACAACGCCACCCGAGTGGGACGATTTGAAGGGGCATCGGGGCTTGCCTTGGAGGATGCGGTGTGCCTTGCAAGGAAGGACGACGTGGTGGGGTTTGTCATATGTTGTTGGGTACGGTATGTAATGACAATGACCGCCTCAAGATAATTCCTTTCATGCGTGAGGACCCGCTCTGGACATGGGGCGTGTCTTCTCTGCGGTGATGGACGAGACGCGGGACGGATGCCATGACGTGTCGGCGGCCTTCATGTGCCTAAGGGGTCACGTCGGTGGCCCTTCCTATGGTTTCATAGCTCTTTTAGGGCAACCCGTGTTGTCTTTCATGCACTGCGGTGCCCTTAGGGTGGTCTAAACCCATCAGTATGTCTCCTCGTCACTGTTGATGTTTCCTGGTGGAATAGCTGGAAATGCATAAATGTCTCTTTAGGGGGGGGAGTGGTCGGCGACCCCCCCTGGGCGTGGGTCTTGTCCTGCGTGCCTAGAGCCACCCGATGACGTGCCCAGTGACATGGAAAATGGCATGGACGCAATGCCATGAATTCTCGATGATTCGTCCCGTGCTTGGGGCTTGTCTTTCCCGAGGTAGTGCGCCCTAAAAACGATGACAATGAGATGGGTTTTGTCGCATGTGTGATCTTGCGGGCTGACAGTCGTTTCCAGACAAAGGCATCCGAGTGAGACGATTTGAAGGGGCCTCGAGGCCCGTCTTGGTGCATGCGGTGTGCCTTGAAAGGAAGGACGTTGAGGTGTGGTTATTCATGTGTTTTCGTGTCCCGTATGTAATGATAATGACCACCTAAAGAGAATTCATTTCATGCGTGAGGACCCTCTCTGGACATGGGGCCTGTCTTCTCGGCGGTGTTGGACGCTACCCGGGATGGATGCTAGTACGTGATGGCGGCCTTGATGTGCCTAAGGGGTCACATTGGTGGCTATTCCTATGGTTTCATATCTCTTTTAGGGCAACACGTGTTGTCTTTCATGCGCTGTGGTGCCCACAGGGTTGTCTGAACCCATCAGTATGTCTCCTCGTCAGTGCTGATGTTTCCTGGTGGGACAGCTGGAAATGCATAAATGTCTCTTTAGGGGGGGAGTGGTCGGCGACCCCCCCTGGGCGTGGGTCTTGTCCTGTGTGCCCAGAGCCACCCAGTGACATGCCCACAGACATGGAAAAACGGCCTCCAGACGAATCCATGAAAGCCTGATGATTCGTACGGTGCTTGGGGCTTGTCTTTTCTGAGGTAATGCGCCATAAAAGTGATGACAATGAGCTGGGGTGCGTCGCGTGTCAGACCCACGCCGAGTGACGTGGAAAATGGCATCGACGCAATGCCAAGAATTCCTGATGATTCGTCCCGTGCTTCGGGCTTGTCTTGCCCGAGGTAGTGCGCCATAAAAACGATGACAATGAGATGGGGTTTGTCGCGTGTGTGAGGTCCGACGTACTGACGATCACGTGGAGACAACGGCATCCGAGTGAGACGATTTGAAGGGGCCTCGGGGCTTGCCTTGGTGGATGCGGTGTGCCTTGCAAGGAAGGACGATGTGGTGGGGTTTGTCATATGTTGTTGGGTACGGTATGTATTGACAATGACCACCTAAAGATAATTCCTTTGAGGCGTGAGGACTCGCTCTGGACATGGGGCGCGTCTTCTCTGCGGTGATGGACGAGACGCGGGACGGATGCCATGACGTGTCGGCGGCCTTCATGTGCCTAAGGGGTCACGTCGGTGGCCCTTCCTATGGTTTCATAGCTCTTTTAGGGCAACCCGTGTTGTCTTTCATGCACTGCGGTGCCCTTAGGGTGGTCTAAACCCATCAGTATGTCTCCTCGTCACTGTTGATGTTTCCTGGTGGTATAGCTGGAAATGCATAAATGTCTCTTTAGGGGGGGAGTGGTCGGCGACCCCCCCTGGGCGTGGGTCTTGTCCTGCGTGCCTAGAGCCACCCACTGACATGCCGAGTGACATGGAAAATGGCATCGACGCAGTGCCATGAATTTCTGATGATTCGTCCCGTGCTTGGGGCTTGTCTTGCCCGAGGTAGTGCGCCCTAAAAACGATGACAATGAGATGGGGTTTGTCGCATGTGTGATCCTGCGGACTGACAGTCGTGTCCAGACAATGGCATCCGAGTGAGACGATTTGAAGGGGCCTCGAGGCCCGTCTTGGTGCGTGTGGCGTGCCTTGAAAGGAAGGACGTTGCGGTGGGGTTTGTCATCTGTTGTCGTGTCCCGTATGTAATGACAATGACCACCTAAAGAGAATTCATTTCATGCGTGAGGACCCTCTCTGGACATGGGGCCTGTCTTCTCGGCGGTGTTGGACGCTACCCGGGATGAATGCTACTACGTGTCGGCGGCCTTCATGTGCCTAAGGGGTCACATCGGTGGCTGTTCCTAGGGTTTCATATATCTTTTAGGGCAACGCGTGTTGTCTTTCATGCGCTGTGGTGCCCACAGGGTTGTCTAAACCCGTTAGTATGTCTCCTCGTCAGTGCTGATGTTTCCTGGTGGGACAGCTGGAAATGCATAAATGTCTCTTTAGGGGGGGAGTGGTCGGCGACCCCCCCTGGGCGTGGGTCTTGTCCTGTGTGCCCAGAGCCACCCAGTGACATGCCCACAGACATGGAAAAACGGCCTCCAGACGAATCCATGAAAGCCTGATGATTCGTACGGTGCTTGGGGCTTGTCTTTTCTGAGGTAATGCGCCATAAAAGTGATGACAATGAGCTGGGGTGCGTCGCGTGTCAGACCCACGCCGAGTGACGTGGAAAATGGCATCGACGCAATGCCAAGAATTCCTGATGATTCGTCCCGTGCTTCGGGCTTGTCTTGCCCGAGGTAGTGCGCCATAAAAACGATGACAATGAGATGGGGTTTGTCGCGTGTGTGAGGTCCGACGTACTGACGATCACGTGGAGACAACGGCATCCGAGTGAGACGATTTGAAGGGGCCTCGGGGCTTGCCTTGGTGGATGCGGTGTGCCTTGCAAGGAAGGACGATGTGGTGGGGTTTGTCATATGTTGTTGGGTACGGTATGTATTGACAATGACCACCTAAAGATAATTCCTTTGAGGCGTGAGGACTCGCTCTGGACATGGGGCGCGTCTTCTCTGCGGTGATGGACGAGACGCGGGACGGATGCCATGACGTGTCGGCGGCCTTCATGTGCCTAAGGGGTCACGTCGGTGGCCCTTCCTATGGTTTCATAGCTCTTTTAGGGCAACCCGTGTTGTCTTTCATGCACTGCGGTGCCCTTAGGGTGGTCTAAACCCATCAGTATGTCTCCTCGTCACTGTTGATGTTTCCTGGTGGTATAGCTGGAAATGCATAAATGTCTCTTTAGGGGGGGAGTGGTCGGCGACCCCCCCTGGGCGTGGGTCTTGTCCTGCGTGCCTAGAGCCACCCACTGACATGCCGAGTGACATGGAAAATGGCATCGACGCAGTGCCATGAATTTCTGATGATTCGTCCCGTGCTTGGGGCTTGTCTTGGCCGAGGTAGTGCGCCCTAAAAACGATGACAATGAGATGGGGTTTGTCGCATGTGTGATCCTGCGGACTGACAGTCGTGTCCAGACAATGGCATCCGAGTGAGACGATTTGAAGGGGCCTCGAGGCCCGTCTTGGTGCGTGTGGCGTGCCTTGAAAGGAAGGACGTTGCGGTGGGGTTTGTCATCTGTTGTCGTGTCCCGTATGTAATGACAATGACCACCTAAAGAGAATTCATTTCATGCGTGAGGACCCTCTCTGGACATGGGGCCTGTCTTCTCGGCGGTGTTGGACGCTACCCGGGATGAATGCTACTACGTGTCGGCGGCCTTCATGTGCCTAAGGGGTCACATCGGTGGCTGTTCCTATGGTTTCATATATCTTTTAGGGCAACACGTGTTGTCTTTCATGCGCTGTGGTGCCCACAGGGTTGTCTAAACCCGTTAGTATGTCTCCTCGTCAGTGCTGATGTTTCCTGGTGGGACAGCTGAAAATGCATAAATGTCTCTTTAGGGGGGGAGTGGTCGGCGACCCCCCCTGGGCGTGGGTCTTGTCCTGCGTGCCCAGAGCCACCTAGTGACATGCCCACGGACATGGAAAAATGGCCTCCAGACAAATCCATGAAAGCTTGAGGATTCATACGGTGCTTGGGGCTTGTCTTGTCTGAGGTAATGCGCCATAAAAGTGATGACAATGAGCCGGGGTGCGTCGCGTGTCAGGTCCGACGTACTGACAATCACGTGGAGACAACGCCACCCGAGTGGGACGATTTGAAGGGGCATCGGGGCTTGCCTTGGAGGATGCGGTGTGCCTTGCAAGGAAGGACGACGTGGTGGGGTTTGTCATATGTTGTTGGGTACGGTATGTAATGACAATGACCGCCTCAAGATAATTCCTTTCATGCGTGAGGACCCGCTCTGGACATGGGGCGTGTCTTCTCTGCGGTGATGGACGAGACGCGGGACGGATGCCATGACGTGTCGGCGGCCTTCATGTGCCTAAGGGGTCACGTCGGTGGCCCTTCCTATGGTTTCATAGCTCTTTTAGGGCAACCCGTGTTGTCTTTCATGCACTGCGGTGCCCTTAGGGTGGTCTAAACCCATCAGTATGTCTCCTCGTCACTGTTGATGTTTCCTGGTGGAATAGCTGGAAATGCATAAATGTCTCTTTAGGGGGGGGAGTGGTCGGCGACCCCCCCTGGGCGTGGGTCTTGTCCTGCGTGCCTAGAGCCACCCGATGACGTGCCCAGTGACATGGAAAATGGCATGGACGCAATGCCATGAATTCTCGATGATTCGTCCCGTGCTTGGGGCTTGTCTTTCCCGAGGTAGTGCGCCCTAAAAACGATGACAACGAGATGGGGTTTGTCGCATGTGTGATCTTGCGGGCTGACAGTCGTTTCCAGACAATGGCATCCGAGTGAGACGATTTGAAGGGGCCTCGAGTCCCGTCTTGGTGCATGCGGCGTGCCTTGAAGGGAAGGACGTTGAGGTGGGGTCATACCTCAAACATTGCAGATGTGGTTGGTGATGCAACCTTGTTGATCCTTCCATTAGTCATATGCTTGTCTCAAAGATCAGGTTGTGCATGTACAATGGACAAACTAATCGAACGGAATTGAATGTTCGGGACGACGGTTTGGGCTTGTGTTGGGGTCTGAGTGGTGAGCTCAGTCATACCTCAAACAATGCAGATGTTGTTGGTGATTCTACATGTCTGATCCTTCCACTAGTCATATGCTTGTCTCAAAGATCAGGTCCTGCATGATCAGTTGTGTGGGTTGATGGTTGCGCTTATGCGATTGTGTGGGAGTGGTGGATGGTTGTCAAGATACCGCGGTCTCCCTTTTTTGGGAAGGGAACGTTGGTCTCGTTGGCTCTAGGGGGTTGGGTATATCAATCCTTCCCTTGTGTCATGCATAGCGGGCTTTCCCTGCCTTCATGTGCTGCATTGTGATGCCTCTCGGGTTGCATCCCTCGAGGCGTCACGATCAGCTGTGTGGGTTGATGGTTGTGCTTACGCGATTGTGTGGGAGTGGTGGATGGTTGTCAAGATACTGCGGTCTCCCTTTTTTGGGAAGGGAACGTTGGTCTCGTTGGCACCCTCATCCGTAAGTGGGGGTTTAATTTCTCCTCGCTTTCATTTGGTCCTTGTGCATGTTTCCATGTGAATGATGGAACACGGTTTGGCTTGGTTGGATATCCGTTGAGAACACTAGTCATATGCTTGTCTCAAAGTTCAGTCTGTGCATGTACAGGGACAAACTAATCGAAGATGGTGATACTGTGAAGGGTCTCAGTAAATCAGGGACAAGTCTGACGTTCTCCTCGGTTTTACATCAAGCGAAGAATGTGTATCTATTGTTTCTGCAAGATACACGAGCGTCATGCAGAGGTGATGACTCATTAAGGTGAATCCTGTCGATTTGGGAAGATGATTTGGGCTTGTGTTGGGGTTTGAGTGGTCTGCTCAGTCATACCTCAAACATTGCAGATGTGGTTGGTGATGCTACCTGGCTGATCCTACCATTAGTCATATGCTTGTCTCAAAGATCAGGTTGTGCATTTACAAAGGATAAACTAATCGAACGGAATTGAATGTTCGGGATGATGGTTTGGGCTTGTGTTGGGGTCTGAGTGGTCTGCTCAGTTATACCACAAACAATGCAGATGTTGTTGGTAATGCTACATGGTTGATCCTTCCACTAGTCATATGCTTGTCTCAAAGATCAGTTAGTGCATGTATAGGGACAAACTAATCGAAAGATGGTGATACTGTGAAGGGTCTCATTAAATCAGTGACACGGCTGACTTTCTCCTCGGTTATACATCAAGCGAAGAATCCCCAGGTGGGTGAGCTCCACCTAGAAGATCCTCACTTGTCCCATCGGAGTTCTCCCTGTTGGTAGTGGAATTTTGTTAGTGCTGATATACGGGCCCTGTTTATATGCTTGGGTTGAATTCTCTCGCACAATTGCGGTTTTGAGCATCATGCAGAGGTGAAGACTCATTAATTGGGTTCCTGTCGATTTGGGAAGACGGTTTGGGATTGTGTTGGGGTCTGAGTGGTCTGCTCAGTCATACCTCAAACATTGCAGATGTTGTTGGTGGTGCAACCTGTCTGATCCTTCCATTAGTCATATGCTTGTCTCAAAAATCAGGTTGTGCATGTACAAAGGACAAACTAATCGAACGGAATTGAATGTTCGAGACGACGGTTTGGGCTTGTGTTGGGGTCTGAGTGGTGAGCTCAGTCATACCTCAAACAATGCAGATGTTGTTGGTGATGCTACATGGCTGATCCTTCCACTAGTCATATGCTTGTCTCAAAGGTCAGGTCCTGCATGATCAGTTGTGTGGGTTGATGGTTGCGCTTATGCGATTGTGTGGGAGTGGTGGATGGTTGTCAAGATACTGCGGTCTCCCTTTTTTGGGAAGGGAACGTTGGTCTCGTTGGCTCTAGGGGGTTGGGTATATCAATCCTTCCCTTATGTCATGCATAGCGGGCTTTCCCTGCCTTCATGTGCTGCATTGTGATGTCTCTCGGGTTGCTTCCCTCGAGGCGTCACAGTCAGTTGTGTGGGTTGATGGTTGTGCTTACGCGATTGTGTGGGAGTGGTGGATGGTTGTCAAGATACTGCGGTCTCCCTTTTTTGGGAAGGGAACGTTGGTCTCCTTGGCTCTAGGGGGTTGGGTATATAAATCCTTCCCTTGTGTCATGCATAGCGGGCTTTCCCTGCCTTCATGTGCTGCATTGTGATGCCTCTGGGGTTGCTTCCCTTGAGGCGTCACGGTCAGTTGTGTGGGTTGATGGTTGTGCTTACGCGATTGTGTGGGAGTGGTGGATGGTTGTCAAGATACTGCGGTCTCCCTTTTTTGGGAAGGGAACGTTGGTCTCCTTGGCTCTAGGGGGTTGGGTATATAAATCCTTCCCTTGTGTCATGCATAGCGGGCTTTCCCTGCCTTCATGTGCTGCATTGTGATGTCTCTCGGGTTGCTTCCCTCGAGGCGTCACAGTCAGTTGTGTGGGTTGATGGTTGTGCTTACGCGATTGTGTGGGAGTGGTGGATGGTTGTCAAGATACTGCGGTCTCCCTTTTTTGGGAAGGGAACGTTGGTCTCCTTGGCTCTAGGGGGTTGGGTATATAAATCCTTCCCTTGTGTCATGCATAGCGGGCTTTCCCTGCCTTCATGTGCTGCATTGTGATGCCTCTCGGGTTGCTTCCCTTGAGGCGTCACGGTCAGTTGTGTGGGTTGATGGTTGTGCTTACGCGATTGTGTGGGAGTGGTGGATGGTTGTCAAGATACTGCGGTCTCCCTTTTTTGGGAAGGGAACGTTGGTCTCGTTGGCACCCTCATCCGTAAGTGGGGGATTAATTTCTCCTCGCTTTCATTTGGTCCTTGTGCATGTTTCCATGTGAATGATGGAACACGGTTTGGCTTGGTTGGATATCCGTTGAGAACACTAGTCAAATGCTTGTCTCAAAGATCAGTCTGTGCATGTACAGGGACAAACTAACCGAAAGATGGTGATATTGTGAAGGGTCTCATTAAATCAGTGACAAGTTTGACGTTCTCCTCGGTTATACATCAAGCGAAGAATGTGTATCTATTGTTTCGACAAGATACACGAGCGTCGTCACGCAGAGGTGATGACTCATTAAGGGGAATCCTGTCGATTTGGGAAGATGGTTTGGGCTTGTGTTGGGGTCTGAGTGGTTTGCTCAGTCATACCTCAAACATTGCAGATGTGGTTGGTGATGCTACCTGGCTGATCCTTCCATTAGTCATATGCTTGTCCCAAAGATCAGGTGGTGCATGTACAAAGGAAAAACTAATCGAATGGAATTGAATGTTCGGGACGACGGTTTGGGCTTGTGTTGGGGTCTGAGTGGTTAGCTCAGTCATACCTCAAACAATGCAGATGTTGTTGGTGATGCTACATGGCTGATCCTTCAACTAGTCATATGCTTGACTCAAAGATCAGGTCCCGCATGTACAAAGACAAACTAATCGAAAGATGGTGATACTGTGATGGGTCTCATTAAATTAGTGCCAGGGCTGACTTTCTCCTCAGTTATACATCAAGAGAAGAATCCCCAGGTGGGTGAGCTCCACCTAGAAGACCCTCACTTGTCCCTTCGGAGTTCTCCCTGTTGGTAGTGGAATTTTGTCAGTTATGATATACGGGCCCTGTTTATATGCTTGGGTTGAATTCTCTCGCACAATTGCGGTATTGAGCATCATGCAGAGGTGATGACTCATTAATTGGGTTCCTGTCGATTTGGAAAGACGGTTTGGGCTTGTGTTGGGGTCTGAGTGGTCTGCTCAGTCATACCTCAAACATTGCAGATGTGGTTGGTGATGCAACCTGGCTGATCCTTCCATTAGTCATATGCTTGTCCCAAAGATCAGGTTGTGCATGTACAAAGGACAAACTAATGGAACGGAATTGAATGTTCGGGATGATGGTTTGGGCTTGTGTTGGGGTCTGAGTGGTGAGCTCAGTCATACCTCAAACAATGCAGATGATGTTGGTGATGCTACATGGCTGATCCTTCTACTAGTCATATGCTTGTCTCAAAGATCAGGTTGTGCATGATCAGTTGTGTGGGTTGATGGTTGCCCTTATGCGATTGTGTGGAAGTGGTGGATGGTTGTCAAGATACTGCGGTCTCCCTTTTTTGGGAATGGAACGTTGGTCTCGTTGGCGCTAGGGGGTTGGGTATATCAATCCTTCCCTTGTGTCATGCATAGCGGGCTTTCCCTGCCTTCATGTGCTGCATTGTGATGCCTCTCGGGTTGCTTCCCTCGAGGTGTGACGGTCAGTTGTGTGGGTTGATGGTTGTGCTTACGCGATTGTGTGGGAGTGGTGGATGGTTGTCAAGATACTGCGGTCTCCCTTTTTTGGGAAGGGAACGTTGGTCTCGTTGGCACCCTCATCCGTAAGTGGGGGTTTAATTTCTCCTCGCTTTCATTTGGTCCTTGTACATGTTTCCATGTGAATGATGGAACACGGTTTGGCTTGGTTGGATATCCGATGAGAACACTAGTCATATGCTTGTCTCAAAGATCAGTCTGTGCATGTACAGGGACAAACTAACCGAAAGATGGTGATACTGTGAAGGGTCTCATTAAATCAGTGACAAGTTTGACGTTCTCCTCGGTTATACATCAAGCGAAGAATGTGTATCTATTGTTTTTGCAAGATACACGAGCGTCATGCAGAGGTGATGACTAATTAAGGGGAAACATGTCGATTTGGGAAGATGGTTTGGGCTTGTGTTGGGGTCTGAGTGGTTTGCTCAGTCATACCTCAAACATTGCAGATGTGGTTGGTGATGCTACCTGGCTGATCCTTCCATTAGTCATATGCTTGTATCAAAGATCAGGTTGTGCATGTACAAAGGACAAACTAATCGAATGGAATTGAATGCTCGGGACGACGGTTTAGGCTTGTGTTGGGGTCTGAGTGGTCTGCTCAGTCATACCTCAAACATTGCAGATGTGGTTAGTGACGCTACATGGGTGATCCTTCCACTAGTCATATGCGTGTCTCAAAGATCAGGTCCTGCATGTACAAGGACAAACTAATCGAAAGATGGTGATACTGTGAAGGGTCTCATTAAATCAGTGACACGGCTGACTTTCTCCTCGGTTATACATCAAGCGAAGAATCCCCAGGTGGGTGAGCTCCACCTAGAAGAACCTCACTTGTCCCTTTGGAGTTCTCCCTGTTGGTAGTGGAATTTTGTTGGTGCTGATGTAAGGGCCCCGTCTATATGCTTGGGTTGAATTCTCTCGCACAATTTTGGTTTCGGGTTCCAAGGGCTTGCTAAAAAGACGATGCGATACTAGACAGATATAACTTGGATGGGATGATGATAGATGAGCATGGTTGGTGTCCTGGTTCTTGGTTAAAAGTTTCGCAACGGTGGTTGAGTTCTTTTGAATGGTGGGATGTGGGGGGTGCGGCGGGACATAGGGCCTCCGTTCCTGTCATGACTCCTTTTCCTCAACGTCCCTGGAGCGTTGTGGGTTCGTCTGCTTAAAATCTGCCTCATGGCGGTTGAGTTCCTTCGGAAGGTGGGATGTGGGAGGCATGGCGGTGGGACGCTGTAATTCCTTTTCCTCACCGGTGGGATGTGGGGGGCATTGGAAAGAATGGGTTTTTGCCCAGTCTCATGCCGTGCCCGCCTTTTTCCTCACCTTTCATGGAGCGTTGCGGTTCGGGCTTGCTTAAAAGGCCACCTGTTGGTGGCGGAGTTCCTTGGATGGTGGGATGTGGGAGGCATGGTGGGTTGGTGTTCCTTTGTCGTCCCTCGACGCTCCTGCCCTTCCCTCGCCTTCTCTAGAGCAGTGCGGCTCTGCTTGCTTAAAAGCTGCCTCAGGGCGGTTGAGTTGCTGCGGATGGTGGGATGTGGGGGGCGCGGCGGGATTGGGTTTTTGCCCCGTCCCCTGACGTGCCTGCCTTTTCCTCCCCGTCTGTGGAGCATTGCGGGCTGGGTGCTTAAATACCGCCTCACGGTTTGTGGGATCCTGTGGATGGTGGGATGTGGGCGGCGCGGCGGGACATAGGACCCCCGTACCTACCATGACTCCTTTTCCTCGACGTCTCTTGAGCGTTGCTGGTTCGTCTGCTTAAAAGCTGCCTCATGGCGGTTGAGTTCCTACGGAATGTGAGATGTGGGAGGCACGGCGGGATGGGGGTTTCCCTCCTCATCCCCTGACGTTCCTACCTTTTTCCTCACTGGTGGGATGTGGGGGGTATGGGTGGGATTGGGTTGTTTCCCCGTCCTGTCGTACCCACCTTTTTCCTCACCTTTCATGGAGCGTTGCGGGTCGGGCTTTGCTTAAAATCCACTGATTGTGGTTGAGTTCTTGCAGATGTTGGGATGTGGGAGGCATGGTGGGATTGGGTTCCTTTGTCGTCCCTTGCTGTACCGCCTTTTCCTCACCTTCTCTGGAGCGTTGTGGAATTTTGGTAGTGGTTCAAGCGCGAAACTGTCGGTATCACCAGGATGCGAGAGCGTGCTCCTAAATTTCTCATTCAGTGATATTCCATGCGAACCATAGCAAGCTGCCTTGGGCAATGATTGGTGGGAGTGCTTTGCTCAACGCATTGTCGGGGCCACGTGCGAGTTATTTGGGTCCTAAGAAACTCACACCAACAGGGTAACGATTTCCATGGTTCATTATTGGACAAGTTGGGGTGCCTTCCTCCTCAGTCATGCCTTGGGTGATGATGTTCATAAGGGTGGCTTGAGAATGTGTATCTACTGTTTTTGCAAGATACACGAGCGTCATGCAGAGGTGATGACTAATTAAGGGGAAACATGTCGATTTGGGAAGAGATGGTTCGGGCTTGTGTTGGGGTCTGAGTGGTCTGCTCAGTCATACCTCAAACATTGCAGATGTGGTTGGTGATGGTACCCGGTTGATCTTTCCATTAGTCATATGATTGTCTCAAAGATCAGGCTGTGCATGTACGAAGGACAAACTAATCGAATGGAATTGAATGCTCGGGACGACGGTTTGGGCTTGTGTTGGGGTCTGAGTGGTCTGCTCAGTCATACCTCAAACATTGCAGATGTGGTTGGTGATGCTACATGGTTGATCCTTCCACTAGTCATATGCCTGTCTCAAAGATCAGGTCCCGCATGTAAAGGACAAACTAATCGAAAGATGGTGATACTGTGACGGGTCTCATTAAATCAGTGCCAGGGCTGACTTTCTCCTCGGTTATACCTCAAGCGAAGAATCCCCAGGTGGGTGAGCTCCACCTTGAAGACCCTCACTTGTCCCTTTGGAGTTCTCCCTGTTGGTAGTGGAATTTTGTTGGTGCTGATGTACGGGCCCCGTCTATATGCTTGGGTTGAATTCTCTCGCACAATTTTGGTTTCGGGTTCCAAGGGCTTGCTAAAAAGACGATGCGATACTAGACAGATATAACTTGGATGGGATGATGATAGATGAGCATGGTTGGTGTCCTGGTTCTTGGTTAAAAGTTTCGCAACGGTGGTTGAGTTCTTTTTAATGGTGGGATGTGGGGGGTGCGGCGGGACATAGGGCCTCTGTTCCTGTCATGACTCCTTTTCCTCAACGTCCCTGGAGCGTTGTGGGTTCGTCTGCTTAAAATCTGCCTCACGGCGGTTGAGTTCCTTCGGAAGGTGGGATGTGGGAAGCATGGCGGTGGGACGCTGTAATTCCTTTTCCTCACCGGTGGGATGTGGGGGGCATTGGAAAGAATGGGTTTTTGCCCAGTCTCATGCCGTGCCCGCCTTTTTCCTCACCTTTCATGGAGCGTTGCGGTTCGGGCTTGCTTAAAAGGCCACCTGTTGGTGGCGGAGTTCCTTGGATGGTGGGATGTGGGAGGCATGGTGGGTTGGTGTTCCTTTGTCGTCCCTCGACGCTCCTGCCCTTCCCTCGCCTTCTCTAGAGCAGTGCGGCTTTGCTTGCTTAAAAGCTGCCTCAGGGTGGTTGAGTTGCTGCGGATGGTGGGATGTGGGGGGCGCGGCGGGATTGGGTTTTTGCCCCGTCCCCTGACGTGCCTGCCTTTTCCTCCCCGTCTGTGGAGCATTGCGGGCTGGGTGCTTAAATACCGCCTCACGGTTTGTGGGATCCTGTGGATGGTGGGATGTGGGCGGCGCGGCGGGACATAGGACCCCCGTACCTACCATGACTCCTTTTCCTCGACGTCTCTTGAGCGTTGCTGGTTCGTCTGCTTAAAAGCTGCCTCATGGCGGTTGAGTTCCTACGGAATGTGAGATGTGGGAGGCACGGCGGGATGGGGGTTTCCCTCCTCATCCCCTGACGTTCCTACCTTTTCCCTCACTGGTGGGATGTGGGGGGTATGGGCGGGATTGGGTTGTTTCCCCGTCCTGTCGTACCCACCTTTTTCCTCACCTTTCATGGAGCGTTGCGGGTCGGGCTTTGCTTAAAATCCACTGAGTGTGGTTGAGTTCTTGCAGATGTTGGGATGTGGGAGGCATGTTGGGATTGGGTTCCTTTGTCGTCCCTTGCTGTACCGCCTTTTCCTCACCTTCTCTGGAGCGTTGTGGAATTTTGGTAGTGGTTCAAGCGCGAAACTGTCGGTATCACCAGGATGCGAGAGCGTGCTCCTAAATTTCTCATTCAGCGATATTCCATGCGAACCATAGCAAGCTGCCTTGGGCATGATTGGTGGGAGTGCTTTGCTCAACGCATTGTCGGGGCCACGTGCGAGTTATTTGTGTCCTAAGAAACTCACACCAACAGGGTAACGATTTCCATGGTCCATTATTGGACAAGTTGGGGTGCCTTCCTCCTCAGTCATGCCTTGGGTGATGATGTTCATAAGGGTGGCTTGAGAATGTGTATCTACTGTTTCTGCAAGATACACGAGCGTCATGCGGAGGTGATGACTCATTAAGGGGAATCCTGTCGATTTGGGAAGATGGTTGGGGCTTGTGTTGGGGTCTGAGTGGTCTGCTCAGTCATACCTCAAACATTGCAGATGTGGTTGGTGATGCTACCTGGCTGATCCTTCCATTAGTCATATGCTTGTCTCAAAGATCAGGTTGTGCATGTACAAAGGACAAACTAATCGAACAGAATTGAATGTTCGGGACGACGGTTTGGGCTTGTGTTGGGGTCTGAGTGGTCAGCTCAGTCATACCCCAAACAATGCAGATGTTGTTGGTGATGCTACATGGCTGATCCTTCCACTAGTCATATGCCTGTCTCAAAGATCAGGTCCCGCATGTAAAGGACAAACTAATCGAAAGATGGTGATACTGTGACGGGTCTCATTAAATCAGTGCCAGGGGTGACTTTCTCCTCGGTTATATCTCAAGCGAAGAATCCCCAGGTGGGTGAGCTCCACCTAGAAGACCCTCACTTGTCCCTTTGGAGTTCTCCCTGTTGGTAGTGGAATTTTTTTGGTGCTGATGTAGGGGCCCCGTCTATATGCTTGGGTTGAATTCTCTCGCACAATTGCGGTTCCGTCTTCCAAGGGCTTGCTAAAAATACGATGCGATACTAGACAGATATAACTTGGATGGGATGATGATAGATGAGCATGGTTGGTGTCCTGGTTCTTGGTTAAAAGTTTCGCAACGGTGGTTGAGTTCTTTTGAATGGTGGGATGTGGGGGGTGCGGCGGGACATAGGGCCTCCGTTCCTGTCATGACTCCTTTTCCTCAACGTCCCTGGAGCGTTGTGGGTTCGTCTGCTTAAAATCTGCCTCATGGCGGTTGAGTTCCTTCGGAAGGTGGGATGTGGGAGGTATGGCGGTGGGACGCTGTAATTCCTTTTCCTCACCGGTGGGATGTGGGGGGCATTGGAAAGAATGGGTTTTTGCCCAGTCTCATGCCGTGCCCGCCTTTTTCCTCACCTTTCATGGAGCGTTGCGGTTCGGGCTTGCTTAAAAGGCCACCTGTCGGTGGCGGAGTTCCTTGGATGGTGGGATGTGGGAGGCATGGTGGGTTGGTGTTCCTTTGTCGTCCCTCGACGCTCCTGCCCTTCCCTCGCCTTCTCTAGAGCAGTGCGGCTTGGCTTGCTTAAAAGCCGCCTCAGGGTGGTTGAGTTGCTGCGGATGGTGGGATGTGGGAGGCGCGGCGGGATTGGGTTTTTGCCCCGTCCCCTGACGTGCCTGCCTTTTCCTCCCCGTCTGTGGAGCATTGCGGGCTGGGTGCTTAAATACCGCCTCACGGTTTGTGGGATCCTGTGGATGGTGGGATGTGGGCGGCGCGGCGGGACATAGGACCCCCGTACCTACCCTGACTCCTTTTCCTTGACGTCTCTTGAGCGTTGCTGGTTCGTCTGCTTAAAAGCTGCCTCATGGCGGTTGAGTTCCTACGGAATGTGAGATGTGGGAGGCACGGCGGGATGGGGGTTTCCCTCCTCATCCCCTGACGTTCCTACCTTTTTCCTCACTGGTGGGATGTGGGGGGTATGGGCGGGATTGGGTTGTTTCCCCGTCCTGTCGTACCCACCTTTTTCCTCACCTTTCATGGAGCGTTGCGGGTCGGGCTATGCTTAAAAGCCACTGAGTGTGGTTGAGTTCTTGCAGATGTTGGGATGTGGGAGGCATGGTGGGATTGGGTTCCTTTGTCGTCCCTTGCTGTACCGCCTTTTCCTCACCTTCTCTGGAGCGTTGTGGAATTTTGGTAGTGGTTCAAGCGCGAAACTGTCGGTATCACCAGGATGTGAGAGCGTGCTCCTAAATTTCTCATTCAGCGATATTTCATGCGAACCATAGCAAGCTGCCTTGGGCAATGATTGGTGGGAGTGCTTTGCTCAACGCATTGTCGGGGCCACGTGCGAGTTATTTGGGTCCTAAGAAACTCACACCAACAGGGTGACGATTTCCATGGTTCATTATTGGACAAGTTGGGGTGCCTTCCTCCTCAGCCATGCCTTGGGTGATGATGTTCATAAGGGTGGCTTGAGAATGTGTATCTACTGTTTCTGCAAGATACACGAGCGTCATGCGGAGGTGATGACTCATTAAGGGGAATCCTGTCGATTTGGGAAGATGGTTGGGGCTTGTGTTGGGGTCTGAGTGGTCTGCTCAGTCATACCTCAAACATTGCAGATGTGGTTGGTGATGCTACCTGGCTGATCCTTCCATTAGTCATATGCTTGTCTCAAAGATCAGGTTGTGCATGTACAAAGGACAAACTAATCGAACAGAATTGAATGTTCGGGACGACGGTTTGGGCTTGTGTTGGGGTCTGAGTGGTCAGCTCAGTCATACCCCAAACAATGCAGATGTTGTTGGTGATGCTACATG
>CAUJRU010001681.1:72500-100000 GCA_963277665.1 Viscum album
GCGCGGGCTTGGGGTTTGCAATCAGCCTATGGAAAGGCATTGAGCTGGGGTTTGTCATATGTTGTCGTTTCCTGTATGTAAGGACAATCACCAAAATAAAATTCAATTCTTGCGTGAGGACGGACTTGGGACATGGGTTTTGTCATGTCCCCGGTGATGGACGATACGTCGGACGGATGCCACGACGTGTGGGTGGCCTTCCTGCGCTTAAGGGGTCACGTCGGTGGTCATTCCTACGTTTTCATAGGTTTTTCAGTGCCACACGTGTGGTCTTTCATGCGCTGCGCTGCCCTCTGGGACGTCTAAACCCCTCAGTATGTCTCCTCGTCACTGTTGATGTTTCCTGGTGGGATAGCTGGAAATGCATAAATGTCTCTTCAGGGGGGGGGGGGGAGTGGTCGGCGACCCCCCCCCCCCTGGGCGTGGGTCTTGTCCTGCGCGCCCAGATCCACCCAATGACATGCCCACGGACATGAAAAAATGGCCTCTAGACAATGCCATGAATGCTTGGTGATTCGTCCGGTGCTTGGGGCTTGTCTTGTCCGGGGTATTGCGCCATGAAAGCGATGACAATGAGCCGGGGTTCGTCACGTGTCAGGTCCTACGTACTGACAATCGCGTGGAGACAATGCCATCCGGGTGAGGCGATTTGAAGGGGCCTCGGGGCTTGTCTTGGTGGATGCGGTGTGCCTTAAAAGTAAAGACATGGAGGTGGTGGTTGGTGAAATGTTGTTGGGTCCTATATGTAACGACAATCACCACCTGATGAGAATTCATTTCATGCGTGAGGACCCGCTGTGGACATGGGGCATGTCTTCTCGGCGGTGATCGACGATACGCGGGACGGATGCCATGACGTGTCGGCGGCCTTCAAGTGCCTAAGGGGTCACGTCGGTGGTCGTTCCTATGGTTTCATAGCTCTTTTAGGGCAACACGTGTTGTCTTTCATGCGCTGCACTGACCTCTGGGATGTCTAAACCCCTCAGTATGTCTCCTCGTCACTGATGATGTTTCCTGGTGGGATAGCTGGAAATGCATAAATGTCTCTTTAGGGGGGGAGTGGTCGGCGACCCCCCCTGGGCGTGGGTCTTGTCCTGCGTGCCCAGAGCCACCCAATGACATGCCCACGGACATGGAAAAATGGCCTCTAGACAATCCCATGAATGCTTGATGATTCGTCCGGTGCTTGGGGCTTGTCTTGTCCGGGGTAGTGCGCCATCAAAGCTTTGAAAATGAGTCGGGGTTCGTCGCGTGTCAGGTCCTACGTACTGACAATCGCGTGGAGACAATTCCATCCGAGTGAGACGATTTGAAGGGGCATCGGGGCTTGCATTGGTGGATGCGGGGTGCCTTGAAAGGAAGGACGCCGAGCTGGGGTTTGCCATATCTTGTTGGGTCCGGTATGTAACGTCCATGACCACCTAAATAGAATTCGTTTCATGCGTGAGGACCCGCTCTGGACATGGGGTTGTCTTCTCGGCGGTGGTCGACGACACGCGGGACGGATGCCATGACGTGCCGGCGGCCTTCATGTGCCTAAGGGGTCACGTCGGTGGCCGTTCCTATGGTTTCATAGCTCTTTTAGGGCAACTCGCGTTGTCTTTCATGAGCTGGGGTGCCCTCTGGGTGGTCTAAACCACTCAGTATGTCTCCTCGTCAGTGCTGATGTTTCCTGGTGGGATAGCTGTAAATGCATAAATGTCTCTTTAGGGGGGGAGTGGTCGGCGACCCCCCCTGGGCGTGGGTCTTGTCCTGCGTGCCTCGAGCCACCCAGTGACATGCCCACGGACATGGAAAAATGGCCTCTAGACAATGCCATCAATGCGTGATGATTCGTCCGGTGCTTGGGGCTTGTCTTCTCCGGGGTAGTGCGCCTTAAAAGCTTTGACAATGAGCCGGGGTTCGTCGCGTGTGAGGTCCTACGTACCGACAATCGCGTGGAGACAATGCCATCCGAGTGAGACGATTTGAAGGGGCCTCGAGGCTTGTCTTGGTGGATGCGGGGTGCCTTGAAAGGAAGGACGCCGAGCTGGGGTTTGTCATATGTTGTTGGGTTCGGTATGTAACGACACCGACCACCTAAAGAGAATTCATTTCATGCGTGAGGACCCGCTCTGGACATGGGGTCTGTCTTCTCGGCGGTGGTCGACGATACGCGGGAAGGATGCCATGACGTGTCGGCGGCCTTCACGTGCCTAAGGGGTCACGTCGGTTGCCGTTCCTATGGTTTCATAGCTCTTTTAGGGCAACACGTGTTGTCTTTCATGCGCTGCGGTTCCCTCTGGGTGGTCTAAACCACTCAGTATGTCTCCTCGTCAGTGCTGATGTTTCCTGGTGGGAGAGCTGGAAATGCAGAAATGTCTCTTTAGGGGGGGAGTGGTCGGCGACCCCCCCTGGGCGTGGGTCTTGTCCTGCGTGCCCAGAGCCACCCAGTGACATGCCCACAGACATGGAAAAATGGCCTCTAGATGATTCCTCCTGTGCTTGGGGCTTGTCTTGCCCGCGGTAGTGCCCCATAAAAGCGATGACAATGAGACGGGGTTCGTCGCGTGTCAGGTCCGACGAACTGACAATCGCGTGGAGACAAAGCCATCCGAGTGAGACGATTTGAAGTGGCCTCGGGGCATGTCTTGGTGGATGCGACGTGCCTTGAAAGGAAGGACGTCGAGGTGGGGTTTTTCATATGTTGTTGGGTCCTGTATGTAATTACAATTACCACCTAAAGAGAATTCTTTTCATGAGTGAGGACCCGCTCTGGACATGGGGCGTGTCTTCTCGGCGGTGATCGACGATACGCGGGATGGATGCCATGACTTGTCGGTGGCCTTCATGTGCATAAGGGGTCACGTCGGTGGCCCTTCCTATGGTTTCATAGCTCTTTTAGGGCAACACGTGTTGTCTTTCATGCGCTGCGGTGCCCTCAGGGTGGTCTAAACCCATCAGTATGTCTCCTCGTCAGTGTTGATGTTTCCTGGTGGGATAGCTGGAAATGCATAAATGTCTCTTTAGGGGGGGAGTGGTCGGCGACCCCCCTGGGCGTGGGTCTTGTCCTGCGTGCCTAGAGCCACCCAATGACATGCCCAGTGACATGGAAAATGGCATCGACGCAATGCCCTGAATTCCTGATGATTCTTCCCGTGCTAGGGTCTTGTCTTGCCCGAGGTGGTGCGCCATAAAACCGATGACAATGAGATGGGTGGGGTTTGTCGCCTGTGAGATCCTACGGACTGACAATCGCGTCCAGACAATGGAATCCTAGTGAGGCGATTTGAAGGGGCCTCGGGGCCCGTCTTGGTGCGTGCGGCGTGCCTTGAAAGGAAGGACGTTGAGGTGGGGTTTGTCATATGTTGTTGTGTCCGGTATGTAAAGACAATGACCACCTAAAGAGAATTCATTTCATGCGTGAGGACCCGCTCTGGACATGGGTCCTGTCTCCTCGGCGGTGTTGGACGATACGCGGGACGGATGCCATGACGTGTCGGCGGCCTTCATGTGCCTTAGGGGCCACGTCGGTGTCCCTTCCTATGGTTTCATAGCCCTTTTAGGGCAACACGTGTTGCCTTTCATGCGCTGCGGTTCCCTCTGGGTGGTCTAAACCACTCAGTATGTCTCCTCGTCAGTGTTGATGTTTCCTGGTGGAATAGCTGGAAATGCATAAATGTCTCTTTAGGGGGGGAGTGGTCGGCGACCCCCCCTGGGCGTGGGTCTTGTCCTGCGTGCCGAGAGCCACCCACAGACATGCCCAGTGACATGGAAAATGGCATCGACGCAATGCCATGAATTCCTGATGATTCGTCCCGTGCTTGGGGTTTGTCTTTCCCGAGGTAGTGCGCCCTAAAAACGATGGCAATGAGACGGGGTTTGTCGCATGTGCGATCCTGCGGACTGACAGTCGCGTCCAGACAATGGCATCCGAGTGAGACGATTTGAAGGGGCCTCAGGGCCCGTCTTGGTGCATGCGGCGTGCCTTGAAAGGAAGGACGTCGAGGTGGGGTTTTTCATATGTTGTCGTGTCCCGTATGTAATGACAATGACCACCTAAAGAGAATTCATTTCATGCGCGAGGACCCGCTCTGGACATGGGGCCTGTCTTCTCGGCGGCGTTGGATGCTACCCGCGACGAATGCTACTACGTGTCGGCGGCCTTGATGTGCCTAAGGGGTCACATCAGTGGCTGTTCCTATGGTTTCATATCTCTTTTAGGGCAACACGTGTTGTCTTTCATGCGCTGTGGTGCCCACAGGGTTGTCTAAACCCATCAGTATGTCTCCTCGTCAGTGCTGATGTTTCCTGGTGGGACAGCTGGAAATGCATAAATGTCTCTTTAGGGGGGGAGTGGTCGGCGACCCCCCCTGGGCGTGGGTCTTGTCCTGCGTGCCCAGAGCCACCCAGTGACATGCCCACGGACATGGAAAAACAGCCTCCGGACAAAGCAAAGACAGCTTGATGATTCGTCCGGTGCTTGGGGCTTGTCTTGTTCGAGGTAGTGCGCCATAAAAGTGATGACAATGAGCCGGGTTTCGTCGCGTGTCAGGTCCTCCGTACTGACAATCAGGTGGAGACAACGCCATCCGGGTGAGAGGATTTGAAGGGGCCTCAGGGCTTGCCTTGGTGGATGCGGTGTGCCTTGAATGGAAGGACAATGAGGTGGGGTTTGTCATATGTTGTTGGGTCCGGTATGTAATGACAATGACCGCCTAAAGAGAATTCCTTTCATGCGTGGGGACCCGCTCTGGACATGGGGCGTGTCTTCGCTGTGGTGATGGACGATACGTGGGACGGATGCCATGACGTGTCGGCGGCCTTCATGTGCCTAAGGGGCCACGTCGGTGGCCCTTCCTATGGTTTCATAGCTCTTTTAGGGAAACACGTGTTGCCTTTCATGCGCTGCCCTGCCCTCAGGGTGGTCTAAACCCATCAGTATGTCTCCTCGTCGGTGTTGATGTTTCCTGGTGGAATAGCTGGAAATGCATAAATGTCTCTTTAGGGGGGGAGTGGTCGGCGACCCCCCCGGGCGTGGGTCTTGTCCTGCGTGCCTAGAGCCACCCAATGTGATGCCCATTGACATGCAAAATGACATCGACTTAATGCCATGAATGCCTGATGATTCGTCCCGTGCTTGGGGCTTGTCTTGCCCGAGGTAGTGCGCCATAAAAACGATGACAATGGGATGGTGTTTGTGGCCTTCGAGATCCTGCGGACTGACAGTCGCGTTCAGACAATGGCATCCGAGTGAGACGATTTGAAGGGGTCTCGGGGCCCGTCTTGGTGCATGCGGCGTTTCTTGAAAGGAAGGACGTCGAGGTGGGGTTTGTCACATGTTGTTGTGTTCGGAATGTAAAGACAATGACCGCCTAAAGATAATTCATTTCATGCGCGGGGACCCGCTCTGGACATGGGTCCTGTCTTCTCGGCGGTGTTGGATGATACCCGGGACGGATGCCATGACGTGTCGGCGGCCTTCATGTGCCTAAGGGGTCACTTTGGTGGCTGTTCGTATGGATTCGTAGCTCTTTTAGGGCAACACGTGTTGTCCTTCATGCGTTGTGGTGCCCATTGGGTTGTCTGAACCCATCAGTATGTGTCCTCGTCAGTGCTGATGTTTCCTGGTGGGACAGCTGGAAATGCATAAATGTCTCTTTAGGGGGGGAGTGGTCGGCGACCCCCCCTGGGCGTGGGTCTTGTCCTGCGTGCCCAGAGCCACCCAGTGACATGCCCACGAACATGGAAAAACGACCTCCAGACAAATCCATGAAAGCTTGATTATTCGTACGGTGCTTGGGGCTTGTCTTGTCTGAGGTAATGCGTCATAAAAGTGATGACAATGAGCCGGGGTGCGTCGCGTGTCAGGTCCGACGTACTGACAATCACGTGGAGACAACGCCATCCGAGTGGGACGATTTGAAGGGGCCTCGGGGCTTGCCTTGGTGGATGCGGTGTGCCTTGCAAGGAAGGACGACGTGGTGGGGTTTGTCATATGTTGTTGGGTACGGTATGTATTGACAATGACCGCCTAAAGATAATTCCTTTGAGGCGTGAGGACCAGCTCTGGACATGGGGCGTGTCTTCTCTGCGGTGATGGACGAGACGCGGGGCGGATGCCATGACGTGTCGGCGGCCTTCATGTGCCTAAGGGGTCACGTCGGTGGCCCTTCCTATGGTTTCATAGCTCTTTTAGGGCAACCCGTGTTGTCTTTCATGCACTGCGGTGCCCTTAGGGTGGTCTAAACCCATCAGTATGTCTCCTCGTCACTGTTGATGTTTCCTGGTGGTATAGCTGGAAATGCATAAATGTCTCTTTAGGGGGGGAGTGGTCGGCGACCCCCCCTGGGCGTGGGTCTTGTCCTGCGTGCCTAGAGCCACCCAATGACATGCCGAGTGACATGGAAAATGGCATCGACGCAGTGCCATGAATTCCTGATGATTCGTCTCGTGCTTGGGGCTTGTCTTGCCCGAGGTAGTGCGCCCTAAAAACGATGACAATGAGATGGGGTTTGTCGCATGTGTGATCCTGCGGACTGACAGTCTTGTCCAGACAATGGCATCCGAGTGAGACGATTTGAAGGGGCCTCGAGGCCCGTCTTGGTGCGTGTGGCGTGCCTTGAAAGGAAGGACGTTGCGGTGGGGTTTGTCATCTGTTGTCGTGTCCCGTATGTAATGACAATGACCACCTAAAGAGAATTCATTTCATGCGTGAGGACCCTCTCTGGACATGGGGCCTGTCTTCTCGGCGGTGTTGGACGCTACCCGGGATGAATGCTACTACGTGTCGGCGGCCTTCATGTGCCTAAGGGGTCACATCGGTGGCTGTTCCTACGGTTTCATATATCTTTTAGGGCAACACGTGTTGACTTTCATGCGCTGTGGTGCCCACAGGGTTGTCTAAACCCTCCAGTATGTCTCCTCGTCAGTGCTGATGTTTCCTGGTGGGACAGCTGGAAAGGCATAAATGTCTCTTTAGGGGGGGAGTGGTCGGCGACCCCCCCTGGGCGTGGGTCTTGTCCTGCGTGCCCAGAGCCACCTAGTGACATGCCCACGGACATGGAAAAATGGCCTCCAGACAAATCCATGAAAGCTTGAGGATTCATACGGTGCTTGGGGCTTGTCTTGTATGAGGTAATGCGCCATAAAAGTGATGACAATGAGCCGGGGTGCGTCGCGTGTCAGGTCCGACGTACTGACAATCACGTGGAGACAACGCCACCCGAGTGGGACGATTTGAAGGGGCATCGGGGCTTGCCTTGGAGGATGCGGTGTGCCTTGCAAGGAAGGACGACGTGGTGGGGTTTGTCATATGTTGTTGGGTACGGTATGTAATGACAATGACCGCCTAAAGATAATTCATTTCATGCGTGAGGACCCGCTCTGGACATGGGGCGTGTCTTCTCTGCGGTGATGGACGAGACGCGGGACGGATGTCATGACGTGTCGGCGGCCTTCATGTGCCTAAGGGGTCACGTCGGTGGCCCTTCCTATGGTTTCATAGCTCTTTTAGGGCAACCCGTGTTGTCTTTCATGCACTGCGGTGCCCTTAGGGTGGTCTAAACCCCTCAGTATGTCTCCTCGTCACTTTTGATGTTTCCTGGTGGAATAGCTGGAAATGCATAAATGTCTCTTTAGGGGGGGAGTGGTCGGCGACCCCCCCTGGGCGTGGGTCTTGTCCTGCGTGCCTAGAGCCACCCAATGACATGCCCAGGGACATGGAAAATGGCATCGACGCAATGCCATGAATTCTTGATGATTCGTCCCGTGCTTGGGGCTTGTCTTTCCCGAGGTAGTGCGCCCTAAAAACGATGACAATGAGATGGGTTTTGTCGCATGTGTGATCTTGCGGGCTGACAGTCGTTTCCAGACAAAGGCATCCGAGTGAGACGATTTGAAGGGGCCTCGAGGCCCGTCTTGGTGCCTGCGGTGTGCCTTGAAAGGAAGGACGTTGAGGTGTGGTTATTCATGTGTTTTCGTGTCCCGTATGTAATGATAATGACCACCTAAAGAGAATTCATTTCATGCGTGAGGACCCTCTCTGGACATGGGGCCTGTCTTCTCGGCGGTGTTGGACGCTACCCGGGATGGATGCTAGTACGTGATGGCGGCCTTGATGTGCCTAAGGGGTCACATTGGTGGCTATTCCTATGGTTTCATATCTCTTTTAGGGCAACACGTGTTGTCTTTCATGCGCTGTGGTGCCCACAGGGTTGTCTGAACCCATCAGTATGTCTCCTCGTCAGTGCTGATGTTTCCTGGTGGGACAGCTGGAAATGCATAAATGTCTCTTTAGGGGGGGAGTGGTCGGCGACCCCCCCTGGGCGTGGGTCTTGTCCTGTGTGCCCAGAGCCACCCAGTGACATGCCCACGGACATGGAAAAACGGCCTCCAGACGAATCCATGAAAGCCTGATGATTCGTACGGTGCTTGGGGCTTGTCTTGTCTGAGGTAATGCGCCATAAAAGTGATGACAATGAGCTGGGGTGCGTCGCGTGTCAGACCCACGCCGAGTGACGTGGAAAATGGCATCGACGCAATGCCAAGAATTCCTGATGATTCGTCCCGTGCTTCGGGCTTGTCTTGCCCGAGGTAGTGCGCCATAAAAACGATGACAATGAGATGGGGTTTGTCGCGTGTGTGAGGTCCGACGTACTGACGATCACGTGGAGACAACGGCATCCGAGTGAGACGATTTGAAGGGGCCTCGGGGCTTGCCTTGGTGGATGCGGTGTGCCTTGCAAGGAAGGACGATGTGGTGGGGTTTGTCATATGTTGTTGGGTACGGTATGTATTGACAATGACCACCTAAAGATAATTCCTTTGAGGCGTGAGGACTCGCTCTGGACATGGGGCGCGTCTTCTCTGCGGTGATGGACGAGACGCGGGACGGATGCCATGACGTGTCGGCGGCCTTCATGTGCCTAAGGGGTCACGTCGGTGGCCCTTCCTATGGTTTCATAGCTCTTTTAGGGCAACCCGTGTTGTCTTTCATGCACTGCGGTGCCCTTAGGGTGGTCTAAACCCATCAGTATGTCTCCTCGTCACTGTTGATGTTTCCTGGTGGTATAGCTGGAAATGCATAAATGTCTCTTTAGGGGGGGAGTGGTCGGCGACCCCCCCTGGGCGTGGGTCTTGTCCTGCGTGCCTAGAGCCACCCACTGACATGCCGAGTGACATGGAAAATGGCATCGACGCAGTGCCATGAATTTCTGATGATTCGTCCCGTGCTTGGGGCTTGTCTTGCCCGAGGTAGTGCGCCCTAAAAACGATGACAATGAGATGGGGTTTGTCGCATGTGTGATCCTGCGGACTGACAGTCGTGTCCAGACAATGGCATCCGAGTGAGACGATTTGAAGGGGCCTCGAGGCCCGTCTTGGTGCGTGTGGCGTGCCTTGAAAGGAAGGACGTTGCGGTGGGGTTTGTCATCTGTTGTCGTGTCCCGTATGTAATGACAATGACCACCTAAAGAGAATTCATTTCATGCGTGAGGACCCTCTCTGGACATGGGGCCTGTCTTCTCGGCGGTGTTGGACGCTACCCGGGATGAATGCTACTACGTGTCGGCGGCCTTCATGTGCCTAAGGGGTCACATCGGTGGCTGTTCCTAGGGTTTCATATATCTTTTAGGGCAACACGTGTTGTCTTTCATGCGCTGTGGTGCCCACAGGGTTGTCTAAACCCGTTAGTATGTCTCCTCGTCAGTGCTGATGTTTCCTGGTGGGACAGCTGAAAATGCATAAATGTCTCTTTAGGGGGGGAGTGGTCGGCGACCCCCCCTGGGCGTGGGTCTTGTCCTGCGTGCCCAGAGCCACCTAGTGACATGCCCACGGACATGGAAAAATGGCCTCCAGACAAATCCATGAAAGCTTGAGGATTCATACGGTGCTTGGGGCTTGTCTTGTCTGAGGTAATGCGCCATAAAAGTGATGACAATGAGCCGGGGTGCGTCGCGTGTCAGGTCCGACGTACTGACAATCACGTGGAGACAACGCCACCCGAGTGGGACGATTTGAAGGGGCATCGGGGCTTGCCTTGGAGGATGCGGTGTGCCTTGCAAGGAAGGACGACGTGGTGGGGTTTGTCATATGTTGTTGGGTACGGTATGTAATGACAATGACCGCCTCAAGATAATTCCTTTCATGCGTGAGGACCCGCTCTGGACATGGGGCGTGTCTTCTCTGCGGTGATGGACGAGACGCGGGACGGATGCCATGACGTGTCGGCGGCCTTCATGTGCCTAAGGGGTCACGTCGGTGGCCCTTCCTATGGTTTCATAGCTCTTTTAGGGCAACCCGTGTTGTCTTTCATGCACTGCGGTGCCCTTAGGGTGGTCTAAACCCATCAGTATGTCTCCTCGTCACTGTTGATGTTTCCTGGTGGAATAGCTGGAAATGCATAAATGTCTCTTTAGGGGGGGGAGTGGTCGGCGACCCCCCCTGGGCGTGGGTCTTGTCCTGCGTGCCTAGAGCCACCCGATGACGTGCCCAGTGACATGGAAAATGGCATGGACGCAATGCCATGAATTCTCGATGATTCGTCCCGTGCTTGGGGCTTGTCTTTCCCGAGGTAGTGCGCCCTAAAAACGATGACAATGAGATGGGTTTTGTCGCATGTGTGATCTTGCGGGCTGACAGTCGTTTCCAGACAAAGGCATCCGAGTGAGACGATTTGAAGGGGCCTCGAGGCCCGTCTTGGTGCATGCGGTGTGCCTTGAAAGGAAGGACGTTGAGGTGTGGTTATTCATGTGTTTTCGTGTCCCGTATGTAATGATAATGACCACCTAAAGAGAATTCATTTCATGCGTGAGGACCCTCTCTGGACATGGGGCCTGTCTTCTCGGCGGTGTTGGACGCTACCCGGGATGGATGCTAGTACGTGATGGCGGCCTTGATGTGCCTAAGGGGTCACATTGGTGGCTATTCCTATGGTTTCATATCTCTTTTAGGGCAACACGTGTTGTCTTTCATGCGCTGTGGTGCCCACAGGGTTGTCTGAACCCATCAGTATGTCTCCTCGTCAGTGCTGATGTTTCCTGGTGGGACAGCTGGAAATGCATAAATGTCTCTTTAGGGGGGGAGTGGTCGGCGACCCCCCCTGGGCGTGGGTCTTGTCCTGTGTGCCCAGAGCCACCCAGTGACATGCCCACAGACATGGAAAAACGGCCTCCAGACGAATCCATGAAAGCCTGATGATTCGTACGGTGCTTGGGGCTTGTCTTTTCTGAGGTAATGCGCCATAAAAGTGATGACAATGAGCTGGGGTGCGTCGCGTGTCAGACCCACGCCGAGTGACGTGGAAAATGGCATCGACGCAATGCCAAGAATTCCTGATGATTCGTCCCGTGCTTCGGGCTTGTCTTGCCCGAGGTAGTGCGCCATAAAAACGATGACAATGAGATGGGGTTTGTCGCGTGTGTGAGGTCCGACGTACTGACGATCACGTGGAGACAACGGCATCCGAGTGAGACGATTTGAAGGGGCCTCGGGGCTTGCCTTGGTGGATGCGGTGTGCCTTGCAAGGAAGGACGATGTGGTGGGGTTTGTCATATGTTGTTGGGTACGGTATGTATTGACAATGACCACCTAAAGATAATTCCTTTGAGGCGTGAGGACTCGCTCTGGACATGGGGCGCGTCTTCTCTGCGGTGATGGACGAGACGCGGGACGGATGCCATGACGTGTCGGCGGCCTTCATGTGCCTAAGGGGTCACGTCGGTGGCCCTTCCTATGGTTTCATAGCTCTTTTAGGGCAACCCGTGTTGTCTTTCATGCACTGCGGTGCCCTTAGGGTGGTCTAAACCCATCAGTATGTCTCCTCGTCACTGTTGATGTTTCCTGGTGGTATAGCTGGAAATGCATAAATGTCTCTTTAGGGGGGGAGTGGTCGGCGACCCCCCCTGGGCGTGGGTCTTGTCCTGCGTGCCTAGAGCCACCCACTGACATGCCGAGTGACATGGAAAATGGCATCGACGCAGTGCCATGAATTTCTGATGATTCGTCCCGTGCTTGGGGCTTGTCTTGCCCGAGGTAGTGCGCCCTAAAAACGATGACAATGAGATGGGGTTTGTCGCATGTGTGATCCTGCGGACTGACAGTCGTGTCCAGACAATGGCATCCGAGTGAGACGATTTGAAGGGGCCTCGAGGCCCGTCTTGGTGCGTGTGGCGTGCCTTGAAAGGAAGGACGTTGCGGTGGGGTTTGTCATCTGTTGTCGTGTCCCGTATGTAATGACAATGACCACCTAAAGAGAATTCATTTCATGCGTGAGGACCCTCTCTGGACATGGGGCCTGTCTTCTCGGCGGTGTTGGACGCTACCCGGGATGAATGCTACTACGTGTCGGCGGCCTTCATGTGCCTAAGGGGTCACATCGGTGGCTGTTCCTATGGTTTCATATATCTTTTAGGGCAACACGTGTTGTCTTTCATGCGCTGTGGTGCCCACAGGGTTGTCTAAACCCGTTAGTATGTCTCCTCGTCAGTGCTGATGTTTCCTGGTGGGACAGCTGAAAATGCATAAATGTCTCTTTAGGGGGGGAGTGGTCGGCGACCCCCCCTGGGCGTGGGTCTTGTCCTGCGTGCCCAGAGCCACCTAGTGACATGCCCACGGACATGGAAAAATGGCCTCCAGACAAATCCATGAAAGCTTGAGGATTCATACGGTGCTTGGGGCTTGTCTTGTCTGAGGTAATGCGCCATAAAAGTGATGACAATGAGCCGGGGTGCGTCGCGTGTCAGGTCCGACGTACTGACAATCACGTGGAGACAACGCCACCCGAGTGGGACGATTTGAAGGGGCATCGGGGCTTGCCTTGGAGGATGCGGTGTGCCTTGCAAGGAAGGACGACGTGGTGGGGTTTGTCATATGTTGTTGGGTACGGTATGTAATGACAATGACCGCCTCAAGATAATTCCTTTCATGCGTGAGGACCCGCTCTGGACATGGGGCGTGTCTTCTCTGCGGTGATGGACGAGACGCGGGACGGATGCCATGACGTGTCGGCGGCCTTCATGTGCCTAAGGGGTCACGTCGGTGGCCCTTCCTATGGTTTCATAGCTCTTTTAGGGCAACCCGTGTTGTCTTTCATGCACTGCGGTGCCCTTAGGGTGGTCTAAACCCATCAGTATGTCTCCTCGTCACTGTTGATGTTTCCTGGTGGAATAGCTGGAAATGCATAAATGTCTCTTTAGGGGGGGGAGTGGTCGGCGACCCCCCCTGGGCGTGGGTCTTGTCCTGCGTGCCTAGAGCCACCCGATGACGTGCCCAGTGACATGGAAAATGGCATGGACGCAATGCCATGAATTCTCGATGATTCGTCCCGTGCTTGGGGCTTGTCTTTCCCGAGGTAGTGCGCCCTAAAAACGATGACAACGAGATGGGGTTTGTCGCATGTGTGATCTTGCGGGCTGACAGTCGTTTCCAGACAATGGCATCCGAGTGAGACGATTTGAAGGGGCCTCGAGTCCCGTCTTGGTGCATGCGGCGTGCCTTGAAGGGAAGGACGTTGAGGTGGGGTCATACCTCAAACATTGCAGATGTGGTTGGTGATGCAACCTTGTTGATCCTTCCATTAGTCATATGCTTGTCTCAAAGATCAGGTTGTGCATGTACAATGGACAAACTAATCGAACGGAATTGAATGTTCGGGACGACGGTTTGGGCTTGTGTTGGGGTCTGAGTGGTGAGCTCAGTCATACCTCAAACAATGCAGATGTTGTTGGTGATTCTACATGTCTGATCCTTCCACTAGTCATATGCTTGTCTCAAAGATCAGGTCCTGCATGATCAGTTGTGTGGGTTGATGGTTGCGCTTATGCGATTGTGTGGGAGTGGTGGATGGTTGTCAAGATACCGCGGTCTCCCTTTTTTGGGAAGGGAACGTTGGTCTCGTTGGCTCTAGGGGGTTGGGTATATCAATCCTTCCCTTGTGTCATGCATAGCGGGCTTTCCCTGCCTTCATGTGCTGCATTGTGATGCCTCTCGGGTTGCATCCCTCGAGGCGTCACGATCAGCTGTGTGGGTTGATGGTTGTGCTTACGCGATTGTGTGGGAGTGGTGGATGGTTGTCAAGATACTGCGGTCTCCCTTTTTTGGGAAGGGAACGTTGGTCTCGTTGGCACCCTCATCCGTAAGTGGGGGTTTAATTTCTCCTCGCTTTCATTTGGTCCTTGTGCATGTTTCCATGTGAATGATGGAACACGGTTTGGCTTGGTTGGATATCCGTTGAGAACACTAGTCATATGCTTGTCTCAAAGTTCAGTCTGTGCATGTACAGGGACAAACTAATCGAAGATGGTGATACTGTGAAGGGTCTCAGTAAATCAGGGACAAGTCTGACGTTCTCCTCGGTTTTACATCAAGCGAAGAATGTGTATCTATTGTTTCTGCAAGATACACGAGCGTCATGCAGAGGTGATGACTCATTAAGGTGAATCCTGTCGATTTGGGAAGATGATTTGGGCTTGTGTTGGGGTTTGAGTGGTCTGCTCAGTCATACCTCAAACATTGCAGATGTGGTTGGTGATGCTACCTGGCTGATCCTACCATTAGTCATATGCTTGTCTCAAAGATCAGGTTGTGCATTTACAAAGGATAAACTAATCGAACGGAATTGAATGTTCGGGATGATGGTTTGGGCTTGTGTTGGGGTCTGAGTGGTCTGCTCAGTTATACCACAAACAATGCAGATGTTGTTGGTAATGCTACATGGTTGATCCTTCCACTAGTCATATGCTTGTCTCAAAGATCAGTTAGTGCATGTACAGGGACAAACTAATCGAAAGATGGTGATACTGTGAAGGGTCTCATTAAATCAGTGACACGGCTGACTTTCTCCTCGGTTATACATCAAGCGAAGAATCCCCAGGTGGGTGAGCTCCACCTAGAAGATCCTCACTTGTCCCATCGGAGTTCTCCCTGTTGGTAGTGGAATTTTGTTAGTGCTGATATACGGGCCCTGTTTATATGCTTGGGTTGAATTCTCTCGCACAATTGCGGTTTTGAGCATCATGCAGAGGTGAAGACTCATTAATTGGGTTCCTGTCGATTTGGGAAGACGGTTTGGGATTGTGTTGGGGTCTGAGTGGTCTGCTCAGTCATACCTCAAACATTGCAGATGTTGTTGGTGGTGCAACCTGTCTGATCCTTCCATTAGTCATATGCTTGTCTCAAAAATCAGGTTGTGCATGTACAAAGGACAAACTAATCGAACGGAATTGAATGTTCGAGACGACGGTTTGGGCTTGTGTTGGGGTCTGAGTGGTGAGCTCAGTCATACCTCAAACAATGCAGATGTTGTTGGTGATGCTACATGGCTGATCCTTCCACTAGTCATATGCTTGTCTCAAAGGTCAGGTCCTGCATGATCAGTTGTGTGGGTTGATGGTTGCGCTTATGCGATTGTGTGGGAGTGGTGGATGGTTGTCAAGATACTGCGGTCTCCCTTTTTTGGGAAGGGAACGTTGGTCTCGTTGGCTCTAGGGGGTTGGGTATATCAATCCTTCCCTTGTGTCATGCATAGCGGGCTTTCCCTGCCTTCATGTGCTGCATTGTGATGTCTCTCGGGTTGCTTCCCTCGAGGCGTCACAGTCAGTTGTGTGGGTTGATGGTTGTGCTTACGCGATTGTGTGGGAGTGGTGGATGGTTGTCAAGATACTGCGGTCTCCCTTTTTTGGGAAGGGAACGTTGGTCTCCTTGGCTCTAGGGGGTTGGGTATATAAATCCTTCCCTTGTGTCATGCATAGCGGGCTTTCCCTGCCTTCATGTGCTGCATTGTGATGCCTCTGGGGTTGCTTCCCTTGAGGCGTCACGGTCAGTTGTGTGGGTTGATGGTTGTGCTTACGCGATTGTGTGGGAGTGGTGGATGGTTGTCAAGATACTGCGGTCTCCCTTTTTTGGGAAGGGAACGTTGGTCTCCTTGGCTCTAGGGGGTTGGGTATATAAATCCTTCCCTTGTGTCATGCATAGCGGGCTTTCCCTGCCTTCATGTGCTGCATTGTGATGTCTCTCGGGTTGCTTCCCTCGAGGCGTCACAGTCAGTTGTGTGGGTTGATGGTTGTGCTTACGCGATTGTGTGGGAGTGGTGGATGGTTGTCAAGATACTGCGGTCTCCCTTTTTTGGGAAGGGAACGTTGGTCTCCTTGGCTCTAGGGGGTTGGGTATATAAATCCTTCCCTTGTGTCATGCATAGCGGGCTTTCCCTGCCTTCATGTGCTGCATTGTGATGCCTCTCGGGTTGCTTCCCTTGAGGCGTCACGGTCAGTTGTGTGGGTTGATGGTTGTGCTTACGCGATTGTGTGGGAGTGGTGGATGGTTGTCAAGATACTGCGGTCTCCCTTTTTTGGGAAGGGAACGTTGGTCTCGTTGGCACCCTCATCCGTAAGTGGGGGATTAATTTCTCCTCGCTTTCATTTGGTCCTTGTGCATGTTTCCATGTGAATGATGGAACACGGTTTGGCTTGGTTGGATATCCGTTGAGAACACTAGTCAAATGCTTGTCTCAAAGATCAGTCTGTGCATGTACAGGGACAAACTAACCGAAAGATGGTGATATTGTGAAGGGTCTCATTAAATCAGTGACAAGTTTGACGTTCTCCTCGGTTATACATCAAGCGAAGAATGTGTATCTATTGTTTCGACAAGATACACGAGCGTCGTCACGCAGAGGTGATGACTCATTAAGGGGAATCCTGTCGATTTGGGAAGATGGTTTGGGCTTGTGTTGGGGTCTGAGTGGTTTGCTCAGTCATACCTCAAACATTGCAGATGTGGTTGGTGATGCTACCTGGCTGATCCTTCCATTAGTCATATGCTTGTCCCAAAGATCAGGTGGTGCATGTACAAAGGAAAAACTAATCGAATGGAATTGAATGTTCGGGACGACGGTTTGGGCTTGTGTTGGGGTCTGAGTGGTTAGCTCAGTCATACCTCAAACAATGCAGATGTTGTTGGTGATGCTACATGGCTGATCCTTCAACTAGTCATATGCTTGACTCAAAGATCAGGTCCCGCATGTACAAAGACAAACTAATCGAAAGATGGTGATACTGTGATGGGTCTCATTAAATTAGTGCCAGGGCTGACTTTCTCCTCAGTTATACATCAAGAGAAGAATCCCCAGGTGGGTGAGCTCCACCTAGAAGACCCTCACTTGTCCCTTCGGAGTTCTCCCTGTTGGTAGTGGAATTTTGTCAGTTATGATATACGGGCCCTGTTTATATGCTTGGGTTGAATTCTCTCGCACAATTGCGGTATTGAGCATCATGCAGAGGTGATGACTCATTAATTGGGTTCCTGTCGATTTGGAAAGACGGTTTGGGCTTGTGTTGGGGTCTGAGTGGTCTGCTCAGTCATACCTCAAACATTGCAGATGTGGTTGGTGATGCAACCTGGCTGATCCTTCCATTAGTCATATGCTTGTCCCAAAGATCAGGTTGTGCATGTACAAAGGACAAACTAATGGAACGGAATTGAATGTTCGGGATGATGGTTTGGGCTTGTGTTGGGGTCTGAGTGGTGAGCTCAGTCATACCTCAAACAATGCAGATGATGTTGGTGATGCTACATGGCTGATCCTTCTACTAGTCATATGCTTGTCTCAAAGATCAGGTTGTGCATGATCAGTTGTGTGGGTTGATGGTTGCCCTTATGCGATTGTGTAGAAGTGGTGGATGGTTGTCAAGATACTGCGGTCTCCCTTTTTTGGGAATGGAACGTTGGTCTCGTTGGCGCTAGGGGGTTGGGTATATCAATCCTTCCCTTGTGTCATGCATAGCGGGCTTTCCCTGCCTTCATGTGCTGCATTGTGATGCCTCTCGGGTTGCTTCCCTCGAGGCGTGACGGTCAGTTGTGTGGGTTGATGGTTGTGCTTACGCGATTGTGTGGGAGTGGTGGATGGTTGTCAAGATACTGCGGTCTCCCTTTTTTGGGAAGGGAACGTTGGTCTCGTTGGCACCCTCATCCGTAAGTGGGGGTTTAATTTCTCCTCGCTTTCATTTGGTCCTTGTACATGTTTCCATGTGAATGATGGAACACGGTTTGGCTTGGTTGGATATCCGATGAGAACACTAGTCATATGCTTGTCTCAAAGATCAGTCTGTGCATGTACAGGGACAAACTAACCGAAAGATGGTGATACTGTGAAGGGTCTCATTAAATCAGTGACAAGTTTGACGTTCTCCTCGGTTATACATCAAGCGAAGAATGTGTATCTATTGTTTTTGCAAGATACACGAGCGTCATGCAGAGGTGATGACTAATTAAGGGGAAACATGTCGATTTGGGAAGATGGTTTGGGCTTGTGTTGGGGTCTGAGTGGTTTGCTCAGTCATACCTCAAACATTGCAGATGTGGTTGGTGATGCTACCTGGCTGATCCTTCCATTAGTCATATGCTTGTATCAAAGATCAGGTTGTGCATGTACAAAGGACAAACTAATCGAATGGAATTGAATGCTCGGGACGACGGTTTAGGCTTGTGTTGGGGTCTGAGTGGTCTGCTCAGTCATACCTCAAACATTGCAGATGTGGTTAGTGACGCTACATGGGTGATCCTTCCACTAGTCATATGCGTGTCTCAAAGATCAGGTCCTGCATGTACAAGGACAAACTAATCGAAAGATGGTGATACTGTGAAGGGTCTCATTAAATCAGTGACACGGCTGACTTTCTCCTCGGTTATACATCAAGCGAAGAATCCCCAGGTGGGTGAGCTCCACCTAGAAGAACCTCACTTGTCCCTTTGGAGTTCTCCCTGTTGGTAGTGGAATTTTGTTGGTGCTGATGTAAGGGCCCCGTCTATATGCTTGGGTTGAATTCTCTCGCACAATTTTGGTTTCGGGTTCCAAGGGCTTGCTAAAAAGACGATGCGATACTAGACAGATATAACTTGGATGGGATGATGATAGATGAGCATGGTTGGTGTCCTGGTTCTTGGTTAAAAGTTTCGCAACGGTGGTTGAGTTCTTTTGAATGGTGGGATGTGGGGGGTGCGGCGGGACATAGGGCCTCCGTTCCTGTCATGACTCCTTTTCCTCAACGTCCCTGGAGCGTTGTGGGTTCGTCTGCTTAAAATCTGCCTCATGGCGGTTGAGTTCCTTCGGAAGGTGGGATGTGGGAGGCATGGCGGTGGGACGCTGTAATTCCTTTTCCTCACCGGTGGGATGTGGGGGGCATTGGAAAGAATGGGTTTTTGCCCAGTCTCATGCCGTGCCCGCCTTTTTCCTCACCTTTCATGGAGCGTTGCGGTTCGGGCTTGCTTAAAAGGCCACCTGTTGGTGGCGGAGTTCCTTGGATGGTGGGATGTGGGAGGCATGGTGGGTTGGTGTTCCTTTGTCGTCCCTCGACGCTCCTGCCCTTCCCTCGCCTTCTCTAGAGCAGTGCGGCTCTGCTTGCTTAAAAGCTGCCTCAGGGCGGTTGAGTTGCTGCGGATGGTGGGATGTGGGGGGCGCGGCGGGATTGGGTTTTTGCCCCGTCCCCTGACGTGCCTGCCTTTTCCTCCCCGTCTGTGGAGCATTACGGGCTGGGTGCTTAAATACCGCCTCACGGTTTGTGGGATCCTGTGGATGGTGGGATGTGGGCGGCGCGGCGGGACATAGGACCCCCGTACCTACCATGACTCCTTTTCCTCGACGTCTCTTGAGCGTTGCTGGTTCGTCTGCTTAAAAGCTGCCTCATGGCGGTTGAGTTCCTACGGAATGTGAGATGTGGGAGGCACGGCGGGATGGGGGTTTCCCTCCTCATCCCCTGACGTTCCTACCTTTTTCCTCACTGGTGGGATGTGGGGGGTATGGGTGGGATTGGGTTGTTTCCCCGTCCTGTCGTACCCACCTTTTTCCTCACCTTTCATGGAGCGTTGCGGGTCGGGCTTTGCTTAAAATCCACTGATTGTGGTTGAGTTCTTGCAGATGTTGGGATGTCGGAGGCATGGTGGGATTGGGTTCCTTTGTCGTCCCTTGCTGTACCGCCTTTTCCTCACCTTCTCTGGAGCGTTGTGGAATTTTGGTAGTGGTTCAAGCGCGAAACTGTCGGTATCACCAGGATGCGAGAGCGTGCTCCTAAATTTCTCATTCAGTGATATTCCATGCGAACCATAGCAAGCTGCCTTGGGCAATGATTGGTGGGAGTGCTTTGCTCAACGCATTGTCGGGGCCACGTGCGAGTTATTTGGGTCCTAAGAAACTCACACCAACAGGGTAACGATTTCCATGGTTCATTATTGGACAAGTTGGGGTGCCTTCCTCCTCAGTCATGCCTTGGGTGATGATGTTCATAAGGGTGGCTTGAGAATGTGTATCTACTGTTTTTGCAAGATACACGAGCGTCATGCAGAGGTGATGACTAATTAAGGGGAAACATGTCGATTTGGGAAGAGATGGTTCGGGCTTGTGTTGGGGTCTGAGTGGTCTGCTCAGTCATACCTCAAACATTGCAGATGTGGTTGGTGATGGTACCCGGTTGATCTTTCCATTAGTCATATGATTGTCTCAAAGATCAGGCTGTGCATGTACGAAGGACAAACTAATCGAATGGAATTGAATGCTCGGGACGACGGTTTGGGCTTGTGTTGGGGTCTGAGTGGTCTGCTCAGTCATACCTCAAACATTGCAGATGTGGTTGGTGATGCTACATGGTTGATCCTTCCACTAGTCATATGCCTGTCTCAAAGATCAGGTCCCGCATGTAAAGGACAAACTAATCGAAAGATGGTGATACTGTGACGGGTCTCATTAAATCAGTGCCAGGGCTGACTTTCTCCTCGGTTATACCTCAAGCGAAGAATCCCCAGGTGGGTGAGCTCCACCTTGAAGACCCTCACTTGTCCCTTTGGAGTTCTCCCTGTTGGTAGTGGAATTTTGTTGGTGCTGATGTACGGGCCCCGTCTATATGCTTGGGTTGAATTCTCTCGCACAATTTTGGTTTCGGGTTCCAAGGGCTTGCTAAAAAGACGATGCGATACTAGACAGATATAACTTGGATGGGATGATGATAGATGAACTTGGTTGGTGTCCTGGTTCTTGGTTAAAAGTTTCGCAACGGTGGTTGAGTTCTTTTGAATGGTGGGATGTGGGGGGTGCGGCGGGACATAGGGCCTCTGTTCCTGTCATGACTCCTTTTCCTCAACGTCCCTGGAGCGTTGTGGGTTCGTCTGCTTAAAATCTGCCTCACGGCGGTTGAGTTCCTTCGGAAGGTGGGATGTGGGAAGCATGGCGGTGGGACGCTGTAATTCCTTTTCCTCACCGGTGGGATGTGGGGGGCATTGGAAAGAATGGGTTTTTGCCCAGTCTCATGCCGTGCCCGCCTTTTTCCTCACCTTTCATGGAGCGTTGCGGTTCGGGCTTGCTTAAAAGGCCACCTGTTGGTGGCGGAGTTCCTTGGATGGTGGGATGTGGGAGGCATGGTGGGTTGGTGTTCCTTTGTCGTCCCTCGACGCTCCTGCCCTTCCCTCGCCTTCTCTAGAGCAGTGCGGCTTTGCTTGCTTAAAAGCTGCCTCAGGGTGGTTGAGTTGCTGCGGATGGTGGGATGTGGGGGGTGCGGCGGGATTGGGTTTTTGCCCCGTCCCCTGACGTGCCTGCCTTTTCCTCCCCGTCTGTGGAGCATTGCGGGCTGGGTGCTTAAATACCGCCTCACGGTTTGTGGGATCCTGTGGATGGTGGGATGTGGGCGGCGCGGCGGGACATAGGACCCCCGTACCTACCATGACTCCTTTTCCTCGACGTCTCTTGAGCGTTGCTGGTTCGTCTGCTTAAAAGCTGCCTCATGGCGGTTGAGTTCCTACGGAATGTGAGATGTGGGAGGCACGGCGGGATGGGGGTTTCCCTCCTCATCCCCTGACGTTCCTACCTTTTCCCTCACTGGTGGGATGTGGGGGGTATGGGCGGGATTGGGTTGTTTCCCCGTCCTGTCGTACCCACCTTTTTCCTCACCTTTCATGGAGCGTTGCGGGTCGGGCTTTGCTTAAAATCCACTGAGTGTGGTTGAGTTCTTGCAGATGTTGGGATGTGGGAGGCATGTTGGGATTGGGTTCCTTTGTCGTCCCTTGCTGTACCGCCTTTTCCTCACCTTCTCTGGAGCGTTGTGGAATTTTGGTAGTGGTTCAAGCGCGAAACTGTCGGTATCACCAGGATGCGAGAGCGTGCTCCTAAATTTCTCATTCAGCGATATTCCATGCGAACCATAGCAAGCTGCCTTGGGCAATGATTGGTGGGAGTGCTTTGCTCAACGCATTGTCGGGGCCACGTGCGAGTTATTTGTGTCCTAAGAAACTCACACCAACAGGGTAACGATTTCCATGGTTCATTATTGGACAAGTTGGGGTGCCTTCCTCCTCAGTCATGCCTTGGGTGATGATGTTCATAAGGGTGGCTTGAGAATGTGTATCTACTGTTTCTGCAAGATACACGAGCGTCATGCGGAGGTGATGACTCATTAAGGGGAATCCTGTCGATTTGGGAAGATGGTTGGGGCTTGTGTTGGGGTCTGAGTGGTCTGCTCAGTCATACCTCAAACATTGCAGATGTGGTTGGTGATGCTACCTGGCTGATCCTTCCATTAGTCATATGCTTGTCTCAAAGATCAGGTTGTGCATGTACAAAGGACAAACTAATCGAACAGAATTGAATGTTCGGGACGACGGTTTGGGCTTGTGTTGGGGTCTGAGTGGTCAGCTCAGTCATACCCCAAACAATGCAGATGTTGTTGGTGATGCTACATGGCTGATCCTTCCACTAGTCATATGCCTGTCTCAAAGATCAGGTCCCGCATGTAAAGGACAAACTAATCGAAAGATGGTGATACTGTGACGGGTCTCATTAAATCAGTGCCAGGGGTGACTTTCTCCTCGGTTATATCTCAAGCGAAGAATCCCCAGGTGGGTGAGCTCCACCTAGAAGACCCTCACTTGTCCCTTTGGAGTTCTCCCTGTTGGTAGTGGAATTTTTTTGGTGCTGATGTAGGGGCCCCGTCTATATGCTTGGGTTGAATTCTCTCGCACAATTGCGGTTCCGTCTTCCAAGGGCTTGCTAAAAATACGATGCGATACTAGACAGATATAACTTGGATGGGATGATGATAGATGAGCATGGTTGGTGTCCTGGTTCTTTGTTAAAAGTTTCGCAACGGTGGTTGAGTTCTTTTGAATGGTGGGATGTGGGGGGTGCGGCGGGACATAGGGCCTCCGTTCCTGTCATGACTCCTTTTCCTCAACGTCCCTGGAGCGTTGTGGGTTCGTCTGCTTAAAATCTGCCTCATGGCGGTTGAGTTCCTTCGGAAGGTGGGATGTGGGAGGTATGGCGGTGGGACGCTGTAATTCCTTTTCCTCACCGGTGGGATGTGGGGGGCATTGGAAAGAATGGGTTTTTGCCCAGTCTCATGCCGTGCCCGCCTTTTTCCTCACCTTTCATGGAGCGTTGCGGTTCGGGCTTGCTTAAAAGGCCACCTGTCGGTGGCGGAGTTCCTTGGATGGTGGGATGTGGGAGGCATGGTGGGTTGGTGTTCCTTTGTCGTCCCTCGACGCTCCTGCCCTTCCCTCGCCTTCTCTAGAGCAGTGCGGCTTGGCTTGCTTAAAAGCCGCCTCAGGGTGGTTGAGTTGCTGCGGATGGTGGGATGTGGGAGGCGCGGCGGGATTGGGTTTTTGCCCCGTCCCCTGACGTGCCTGCCTTTTCCTCCCCGTCTGTGGAGCATTGCGGGCTGGGTGCTTAAATACCGCCTCACGGTTTGTGGGATCCTGTGGATGGTGGGATGTGGGCGGCGCGGCGGGACATAGGACCCCCGTACCTACCCTGACTCCTTTTCCTTGACGTCTCTTGAGCGTTGCTGGTTCGTCTGCTTAAAAGCTGCCTCATGGCGGTTGAGTTCCTACGGAATGTGAGATGTGGGAGGCACGGCGGGATGGGGGTTTCCCTCCTCATCCCCTGACGTTCCTACCTTTTTCCTCACTGGTGGGATGTGGGGGGTATGGGCGGGATTGGGTTGTTTCCCCGTCCTGTCGTACCCACCTTTTTCCTCACCTTTCATGGAGCGTTGCGGGTCGGGTTATGCTTAAAAGCCACCGAGTGTGGTTGAGTTCTTGCAGATGTTGGGATGTGGGAGGCATGGTGGGATTGGGTTCCTTTGTCGTCCCTTGCTGTACCGCCTTTTCCTCACCTTCTCTGGAGCGTTGTGGAATTTTGGTAGTGGTTCAAGCGCGAAACTGTCGGTATCACCAGGATGCGAGAGCGTGCTCCTAAATTTCTCATTCAGCGATATTTCATGCGAACCATAGCAAGCTGCCTTGGGCAATGATTGGTGGGAGTGCTTTGCTCAACGCATTGTCGGGGCCACGTGCGAGTTATTTGGGTCCTAAGAAACTCTCACCAACAGGGTGACGATTTCCATGGTTCATTATTGGACAAGTTGGGGTGCCTTCCTCCTCAGCCATGCCTTGGGTGATGATGTTCATAAGGGTGGCTTGAGAATGTGTATCTACTGTTTCTGCAAGATACACGAGCGTCATGCGGAGGTGATGACTCATTAAGGGGAATCCTGTCGATTTGGGAAGATGGTTGGGGCTTGTGTTGGGGTCTGAGTGGTCTGCTCAGTCATACCTCAAACATTGCAGATGTGGTTGGTGATGCTACCTGGCTGATCCTTCCATTAGTCATATGCTTGTCTCAAAGATCAGGTTGTGCATGTACAAAGGACAAACTAATTGAACAGAATTGAATGTTCGGGACGACGGTTTGGGCTTGTGTTGGGGTCTGAGTGGTCAGCTCAGTCATACCCCAAACAATGCAGATGTTGTTGGTGATGCTACATGGCTGATCCTTCCACTAGTCATATGCCTGTCTCAAAGATCAGGTCCCGCATGTAAAGGACAAACTAATCGAAAGATGGTGATACTGTGACGGGTCTCATTAAATCAGTGCCAGGGGTGACTTTCTCCTCGGTTATATCTCAAGCGAAGAATCCCCAGGTGGGTGAGCTCCACCTAGATGACCCTCACTTGTCCCTTTGGAGTTCTCCCTGTTGGTAGTGGAATTTTTTTGGTGCTGATGTAGGGGCCCCGTCTATATGCTTGGGTTGAATTCTCTCGCACAATTGCGGTTCCGTCTTCCAAGGGCTTGCTAAAAAGACGATGCGATACTAGACAGATATAACTTGGATGGGATGATGATAGATGAGCATGGTTGGTGTCCTGGTTCTTGGTTAAAAGTTTCTCAACGGTGGTTGAGTTCTTTTGAATGGTGGGATGTGGGGGGTGCGGCGGGACATAGGGCCTCCGTTCCTGTCATGACTCCTTTTCCTCAACGTCCCTGGAGCGTTGTGGGTTCGTCTGCTTAAAATCTGCCTCATGGCGGTTGAGTTCCTTCGGAAGGTGGGATGTGGGAGGCATGGCGGTGGGACGCTGTAATTCCTTTTCCTCACCGGTGGGATGTGGGGGGCATTGGAAAGAATGGGTTTTTGCCCAGTCTCATGCCGTGCCCGCCTTTTTCCTCACCTTTCATGGAGCGTTGCGGTTCGGGCTTGCTTAAAAGGCCACCTGTCGGTGGCGGAGTTCCTTGGATGGTGGGATGTGGGAGGCATGGTGGGTTGGTGTTCCTTTGTCGTCCCTCGACGCTCCTGCCCTTCCCTCGCCTTCTCTAGAGCAGTGCGGCTTGGCTTGCTTAAAAGCCGCCTCAGGGTGGTTGAGTTGCTGCGGATGGTGGGATGTGGGAGGCGCGGCGGGATTGGGTTTTTGCCCCGTCCCCTGACGTGCCTGCCTTTTCCTCCCCGTCTGTGGAGCATTGCGGGCTGGGTGCTTAAATACCGCCTCACGGTTTGTGGGATCCTGTGGATGGTGGGATGTGGGCGGCGCGGCGGGACATAGGACCCCCGTACCTACCCTGACTCCTTTTCCTTGACGTCTCTTGAGCGTTGCTGGTTCGTCTGCTTAAAAGCTGCCTCATGGCGGTTGAGTTCCTACGGAATGTGAGATGTGGGAGGCACGGCGGGATGGGGGTTTCCCTCCTCATCCCCTGACGTTCCTACCTTTTTCCTCACTGGTGGGATGTGGGGGGTATGGGCGGGATTGGGTTGTTTCCCCGTCCTGTCGTACCCACCTTTTTCCTCACCTTTCATGGAGCGTTGCGGGTCGGGCTATGCTTAAAAGCCACCGAGTGTGGTTGAGTTCTTGCAGATGTTGGGATGTGGGAGGCATGGTGGGATTGGGTTCCTTTGTCGTCCCTTGCTGTACCGCCTTTTCCTCACCTTCTCTGGAGCGTTGTGGAATTTTGGTAGTGGTTCAAGCGCGAAACTGTCGGTATCACCAGGATGCGAGAGCGTGCTCCTAAATTTCTCATTCAGCGATATTTCATGCGAACCATAGCAAGCTGCCTTGGGCAATGATTGGTGGGAGTGCTTTGCTCAACGCATTGTCGGGGCCACGTGCGAGTTATTTGGGTCCTAAGAAACTCACACCAACAGGGTGACGATTTCCATGGTTCATTATTGGACAAGTTGGGGTGCCTTCCTCCTCAGCCATGCCTTGGGTGATGATGTTCATAAGGGTGGCTTGAGAATGTGTATCTACTGTTTCTGCAAGATACACGAGCGTCATGCGGAGGTGATGACTCATTAAGGGGAATCCTGTCGATTTGGGAAGATGGTTGGGGCTTGTGTTGGGGTCTGAGTGGTCTGCTCAGTCATACCTCAAACATTGCAGATGTGGTTGGTGATGCTACCTGGCTGATCCTTCCATTAGTCATATGCTTGTCTCAAAGATCAGGTTGTGCATGTACAAAGGACAAACTAATCGAACAGAATTGAATGTTCGGGACGACGGTTTGGGCTTGTGTTGGGGTCTGAGTGGTCAGCTCAGTCATACCCCAAACAATGCAGATGTTGTTGGTGATGCTACATGGCTGATCCTTCCACTAGTCATATGCCTGTCTCAAAGATCAGGTCCCGCATGTAAAGGACAAACTAATCGAAAGATGGTGATACTGTGACGGGTCTCATTAAATCAGTGCCAGGGGTGACTTTCTCCTCGGTTATATCTCAAGCGAAGAATCCCCAGGTGGGTGAGCTCCACCTAGATGACCCTCACTTGTCCCTTTGGAGTTCTCCCTGTTGGTAGTGGAATTTTTTTGGTGCTGATGTAGGGGCCCCGTCTATATGCTTGGGTTGAATTCTCTCGCACAATTGCGGTTCCGTCTTCCAAGGGCTTGCTAAAAAGACGATGCGATACTAGACAGATATAACTTGGATGGGATGATGATAGATGAGCATGGTTGGTGTCCTGGTTCTTGGTTAAAAGTTTCTCAACGGTGGTTGAGTTCTTTTGAATGGTGGGATGTGGGGGGTGCGGCGGGACATAGGGCCTCCGTTCCTGTCATGACTCCTTTTCCTCAACGTCCCTGGAGCGTTGTGGGTTCGTCTGCTTAAAATCTGCCTCATGGCGGTTGAGTTCCTTCGGAAGGTGGGATGTGGGAGGCATGGCGGTGGGACGCTGTAATTCCTTTTCCTCACCGGTGGGATGTGGGGGGCATTGGAAAGAATGGG